>JAOWBW010001368.1:31742-327511 GCA_026119855.1 Campanula takesimana | reverse complement strand
TAGGGACTTATTGGTCAAAGCCTCTACCTTAACAGACCCTACCTTAGCACCCCAAACATTAGTAGCTGAATCTTGTCATTCTAACCATTCCCGCGACTATAAATATTCCTTATTAGACCTTCATTTCACTCACTTCATAACAAGCTTATTTTGATCGCTCTTTAAACTTGTTACTAAAAACATTCTCCATTCCAATGGAAAGAATGTCTTCTCCTTTGTAGTACTGATTTTGCTGCTAGCCACTTTCACCATTTCATCCCTAGCCCAAGGCACACAATCCAATTTCTATGCCCGCTCTTGTCCACGAGTTGAATCCATTGTCCAGTCGGTTGTCAGGTCCCATTTCCAATCGGATCCCACAATCGCTCCCGGTCTGCTCAGAATGTTCTTCCACGACTGCTTTGTCAATGGCTGCGATGCTTCCATCCTCATTGATGGCACCAACACTGAGAAAACAGCTGGCCCTAACACTCTTTTGAGAGGCTACGAAGTCCTTGACGATGCTAAGACACAGCTTGAAACTGCTTGCCCTCAAACTGTCTCTTGTGCTGATATTCTAGCCATTGCTACTCGTGATTCCCGTTGTTTTGGTACATATTTCTACCTCCTCTCTCGTCCCCTCTCCCTCTACATACACTTTCTTTCCCGGAATAAATGTCGTCTTACTAAAAATAAGGTATGAAGTTTGAAGTTCGGTGATCTTCATATAATACCCATTCTAATAGGTACAAGCATTGCAATATCATAGTAGGTGTCAATATACCTCTATACCCGTATGAATAGATTGGGGTAATAAAGGAAACATAACTAAAAACTTAAAAACTTACAAACATTGAATTGTCAACCATGACATTTGATACGGGGACAGAGGGAGTATATAACTTTGGTTTCATATTATTTGTCATTTTGTTATTTCATGAAAGCCAAGTTAATCCTAATATTTTTTTTTTAACACATACGTTCTTGGTTTGTGTAGACGGGAGGTCTAAGCTGGAACGTGTTAACCGGGCGCAGAGATGGACGTGTTTCATTGGCATCTGATACTACCAATTTGCCTAACTTTAGAGACTCGGCGGCTGTTCAAATACAAAAATTCTCCGATGTTGGTCTAAACTCTCAAGATCTTGTCGCTCTCATTGGTAAGCGCCCAAAAAGTTGATTTTTCCAAAGAGTTTTAGCTCAAGCGGCATGCATCAGGTATATGTACGCGAGCAGAACGTATATCGATCTTAAAGCTAATATATTTTTCCATCTATATATAGGATCACATACAATCGGGACAGCATCTTGTTTTACATTCAGCTACAGACTGTACAACTTCAACTCCAGCACTGGAGCAGACCCATCAATAAATCCGGCGTTTCTTTCTCAACTAAGAGCACTGTGTCCTCAAAATGGTGACGGGACAAGGCGTGTTGGAATGGACACAGGGAGTGTTAATAGATTTGACAATTCCTACTTTGCAAACCTGAGGGACGGAAGGGGCGTGCTTGAATCAGATCAGAGATTGTGGAACAATCCACCAACGCAGACATTGGTGCAAAGGTTCTTGGGGCTTAGAGGGTTGATTGGGTTGACATTCAATTTGGAGTTTGGAAGGTCCATGGTGAAGATGGGTAATATAGGTGTCAAGACAGGCACTGCTGGAGAGATCCGCAGAGTTTGTTCAGCATTTAACTGATCATGCTTGTTAAGAAATTGATATTTATATATGGAGTACTTCATTTTGTTAGATTTTGATCAATAGTAGTTGGTAATAAAGTTATTTTACATATGCTGTTAATAGACAATATACATATTTATATATGAACTATTACAAGATTATTGAATTCATGTGTGTACTTATGGATGATTGACCGTAAAACTTAAGTGACACATTTCCAGAACGCAATCTATATATATAATATAGGAGAGTTTTTATCTCATTCCACAATGCGCCACATGTAATTATGACGTGGAATTCCATATGGCATTCTCTAATAAGCTTATGCTATACAATGATTCAAAATAATTCAAAAGTTATATTCCTTAAATTTAGTATCAAATTTTATAGTTTCCTAAAATGTAGCATCTAAATTTTCTAAAAATACTTGAATCTCTTAATTAATGATTGATTAAATTTCTTAATAATATATTTGAAAAGGTCAAAATGTCAAATATTATATAAATTATTAATTTCTTTTGTTGATAAATATGTCCAAAATGTTAAAACTATGAAGAAAAAATCGATTAATAAATGATAAATCTAATTTTTTGGCCACTTAATAGATCAACACACAAGAAATTATGACAAATTTTGAGGCACAATAAAGTTGACAAAATTAACAAGGGTAATTTGAGCGATAATTTTAAATTAATTTTCAATTTTTGTCTAAAAAAATAAATGTAGTATTTTTAAATTACAAAATAATTTTAATGCAGTTTTAATTGCACTTTTATATGCATATTGATTTATAACTTTAATTAATTAACTAACTTTTTTATGCTTCGTCGAGTATCGACGGGCTACTTACTAGTATAAACAAAAGGAAAAGGGAAAAAAGCATGTTACAGAAGCAGTGGTGGATTCAAGAATTGTTATTAGGGGCCAAACTATTTTTCCTATAAAGCATTGTTTTGGTCAAATTTTGTAATCTAACTTCAAGGTGAAAAGTTGGCACAATGGAATATAACGCTAAGAACTCAAGAAATTATAGACACGGTATTTAGACGAGGAAAGCCCTTGAACAACGTGTTCGCCGGCATAAAACCTCCAATGGTGGGATTTTATTAATGATGATGGAAGTACAAGGAGATTTAAAATAAGAATGTAGTTCAAAGTAAAAATGCAGTGTGCGTAGCGTGCGTTAGATAGAGTGTGTTATCTATTTATACTAAAACAGTACAACGTAAACTATCTATCAAGGCCTAAGATCTCGGAGAGTTTGTTGATAGCCGAGTTATCCCTTTTCCGTTGGACTTGAGTTGATAAGAGTTTGTCTTTGACTTGGTCTTTGCTAGTAAGTCACGTGTTTTATGAAACATATCCACGATTAAATTAACTGTGACCTGAAAAATAGGAGCATTATGTACCTGCAAAATAAACGTGTTAATATAGATCAAGTTGAATAAGACAAGTCGTAGAATCAGGTTGTCAGAGCAAGTAGAAGTCTTCAAGTTGTTGGTGCAGTGTAAATTTTCATTCCAAACAATTGCCCCTGATTTTTTATTTTAAAAAGAAGTTTTAGGGTCAAAAATCACAATAACTGCTGGCACCCATTAAGCGTGTGATTAGAGTGGTGGAGGTGACAGTTGAGTAGCCACTTAGGCCTATATGTACTTGAACCCCTATTGGAGTCTAGAACCATCCAAGTTCTTTTTAAAGACCGCTTCTTGACTTCTTCTCTCTGTAAGACTGTTCAAAGCCTCAAGTATCTCACAAAATTGCAGCGGTGAGTTGTTCTTAATTCCTTTAGCTTTTTCGTCTTTCTCTTAAGATTCCGTCATGGCTAGCATTCTGCCTGAAAGTTTTACTTGTCTAAGGTTAATAGAGCATCCTAATGATGAAAGGTGTTGTAAGGATCCCGCCCCAAAAAACACACGAGCGCGTTTCAAGGGCGAAATACCAAACGCGGGAACCGGACCAATTTAACGGAGTCACCACATTTTGTTAATTTTAAACCCAACAAAATGACAAAGGTTTGAGTTCAAAGGTTCGGAGGTCAGGTTACAACTTGAGAAGAGTTTTTACGTCCTCCCAAGTTACCTCGGACAAAGCCGAGTCTCCCTTGTTAGTTAACAAAAGTGCATGTGTGTGTGTGTTTTAACGGAAAATCTTTGTTTTAACTTTTTATTTATCTTTTCAACTGAAAAAGGGTTTGTTTGACAAGAAAACAGAAGACAGAAGGTGTTAGTACCCGACCTGAAAATGAGTTTATTAGGACTTTCCCAAAAATACAAGGACTTTATAGGAATTAGAAACCTTGCAAAGACTTGTCCCGGATTCCCGAAATACCTCATTTGTGACAAAATCTATCAAAATAGGTAATTTATGGTTTCCTTAAAACTATGCAGAAACCCTAGCTTAAGAATCAAGTCAGCCAGCAGAATTGGCCACGCGGCCAACCTTGCCACGCCTCGACCTTGGCCACGCGGCCAACATTGTCACCGTCTTCAATCATGGCCAGGCGGCCAACCTTGCTCCGGATGATCCTGCCGTTAGATCTTCCCCTCAGTTTACTATATAAATCCATTCCAGGATTCCGGTTTTGGGGACTGGAGAGCCAAATTTGAGAGTTCTTAAACACTATTTTGCTCTCTAATTAGCATTCAAACCTCCAAGAAGATCAAGGTTTATTTGTTGCCAACATAGGTAAGTTTTCTAACTTATTTCTTCACGTTCTTGCATTATTTTTAATGTAGATCTTTGATATTCATATTCTTAATATGTTTATTCATGTGTTCTTCATAATATTCATGTTCTTGCATGTTTATTCATAGTTTCTTCATATGCTTTGCATGTTTATTCATATGTTCATAATATGTTCTTTGCATGTTCTTCGTGTTCATAGATTAACACCTTATTTATGCTATATTTAGGGTTGCGATCTTCATGTTTGCATGTTATTTCATAGCCGATGATGATCTAGAGTTCATCAACCCAAGGATGATCTAGGAACTATTTCTAAACCCTAAACTTTAGGTAATTACTTCCATGATCAATAATCCTCCCATGATGAATGTGATGAATGTTCATTAAGATCTCATTGATGGCATAATCATTATTCTAGGATGTGATCATCCTGCATGTTTCTTTCTCCTCCCTCTTCATTATGCATGATCCCTATTCTCTCTCCACATTCTAATTATGTGCGAACTACGCTGACCTGAGCTTCTCACATTGAGAGGAACGTAGGCAATCTTCGGATCCGGTCTAAATCACTAACACACTACATACACCCCATCATGATAGAAAGACCGATCAATTCGGGCAATAGGAGTGATAACGTCCAATATTCTTCTCTCGTTGTAATTTGACCCCCGAACCCACTAAAGATGTTTTTTTCAATGTTTTGGCTTTAATTAAAACGGCGTGGCGACTCTCATAATTTTTATGTTGCTATGAATATCCCAAATTCAAACACACGTATTCACAGTGGCGACTCTGCTGGGGACTGCTTTGAAACTTTTTCAAACTTAGTGGGTCTAACTTTCGTCACATCATGATGCTTGCCATGTTTACACATGCACACACTTGCCATGTTTACACATGCACACACCTGCCATGTTTACACATGCACACACCTGCCATGTTTACACATGCATACACCTGCCATGCTTGCCATGTTTACACATGCACACACCTGCCATGTTTACACATGCACACACCTGCCATGTTTATACATGCACACACCTGCCATGTTTACACATGCACACACCTGCCATATTTGCACATGCACCTCACACTTTGCTATGTTTACACATGCACCTCACACTTTGCCATGTTTGCACATGCACCTCACACTTTGCTATGTTTACACATGCACCTTGTATTTTTGCCATGTTAATACTTGTACCTTGTATTTCTGTACCCTTTGTTATTTTCATCTTAGTATTAGGGTTAAACAAAACCTTGCTATTTTCCCTTGTACATTCTTCTTCCCTCTCTCTTGCATTGCATTGCATCATTCAAGCATTCAAAGCTTCCCTCTTTTCTCCCTAAAAATAATTAGTTTCTTGCCACACACTACCACTAGTCCGTGTCTGCACTGCACAGGTCCCCATTACCCGGAGTATTCGATGTGCAGGAATTTGTGCGCTACTGCCGCCCTCTTTTCGAGTCACTCATCTACTCCACTCACCGTGTACGTTCCGCGAGCGGTGGGAACCTTTTACCTTACCCGTGTCAACCCACACATAGAGATTAGGACACTCCTTGGATCAACCATTTAGGATGTAAATAAATGCAAAGCTTTTCGCAAAATAAAATGTGCATTGCATCTAGGCGACCTCTAAGGTCCATCACTCACCCCTTGGGCTATCTATCAAAATTCCTCATCTTAGCCTATCTAGGTTACCTACCCATCATAGCGATCCATTTGGGTCTACCCTTCATCTCGACCCGCTTTGGCCAAAATCCCACCATCCTTTGGCCTCTTAGGACAATTTTATCTACCTTTGACCTCCTAGGTCAACCTTTGACCGCCTAGGTCAACCTTCCCAACCTTTGACCTCCTAGGTCAACCTTATCTACCGTTGACCTCTTAGGTCAACCTTTGACCCCCTAGGTCAACCTTACCACCCTTTGACCTCTTAGGCCAACCTTTGACCCCCTACGTCAACCTTTGACCTCCTAGGTCAACCTTCTCCGCTCTTGACCTCCTAGATCAACCTTTGACCCCCTAGGTCAACCTTATCACCTTCGACCTCTTAGGTCAACCCTTGACCTCCTAGGTCAACCTTATCACCTTTGACCTCCTAGGTCAACCTTATCACCCTCGACCTCTTAGGTCACCCCTCGACCTCTTAGGTTAACCCTTGACCGCCTAGGTCAACCTCATCCACCTTTGACCTCTTAGGTCAACCCTTGACTGCCTAGGTCGACCTCATCCGCCTTTGACCTCTTAGGTCTACCCTTGACCTCCTAGGTCAACTTTATCCGCCTTTGACCTCTTAGGTCTACCCTTGACCTCCTAGGTCAACCTTATCACCCTCGACCTCTTAGGTCACCCCTCGACCTCTTAGGTCAACCCTTGACCGCCTAGGTCAACTTTATCCACCTTCGACCTCTTAGGTTAACCCTTGACCTCCTAGGTCAACCTTATCACCTCTGACCCCCTAGGTAAACTTTATCATCTTTGACCTCTTAAGTCTACCCTTGACCCCCGCCTTCGACCTCTTAGGTCAACCTTTGACCCCCTAGGTCAACTTAATCATCTTTGACCTCTTAGGTCAACCTTTGACCTCCTAGGTCAACCTTTGACCCCCTCGGTCAACATTATCACCCGTTGACCTCTTAGGTTAACCTTTGACCTCCTAGGTCAACCCAATCACCTTCGACCTCTTAGGTCAAACTTGGACTCCTAGGTCAACCTTATCCGCTTTCGACCTATTAGGTCAATCTTTGATTCCATAGGTGAACCCAATTACCTTTGGTCCTAACCCGCTTAGGTCAAACCGTCATTATTTGACCCACCGTCGTCCAGACCAACCTAGGTCAACCCGTTTAGGTCCACACACCATCCTTGACCCATTTAGGTCAACTTGTCCATCTTAGGTTAAAACTACCCCTTCACCTTTGACCCGTCAAGGTCACCCCGTGACCCGCTTAGGTCGACTTACCTATCTTGGATCCATCTAGGTCAATCTCCAACCTTCCTTAGTCCACCAACCCGAATAGGTCAACCTTAGACCCGCTTAGGTCAAACCATGTCTATGCCGCTTAGATCATCCCATAGGCAAACCGCTACAACCCGCTATCTTGATTCATTCACCATATAGGTCAATCCAACCCTTCTCATTTAGGTCGACCTATCCTTTACCCATCTAGGTCAACCCACCATTATCGTCGCATCCTAGCTTGAACCATTTCTTGTCTCAAACATTAGGTCAAACCTTAGGTCAAATTTAGGTCAAACCTTAAGTCAAACCTTACCCTATTCCTATAGGTTTTCCTCACCCATGCTTGACTACAGACCGAGTCATCTCCCTCTTTTTGACCCCTATGGTCACCTCTCACCTCTTTTTAAAAGTCTAACTTGATTCGAACTACGGCGACCTGAGCCTCTTATTGTGTGGACCTCTCCCTCATGATAAGGGGAACGTAGGCAACTTCGGCCCGGTCAAACTTTCAATTTTTTTACCAAAATGCATTTCAAAAATGTGGAGACCGACTCTTTTCCAAAAAATGATTTTTATAACGATGCCTTATCATTAAATACGAATCTAATTCTTTCATGACATAGAGTTTTGCATCATGTCGGCTGCAAGGAACATCGAAGTTGCAACTGAAGCTGCTACCCAAGATCCCGAGACAATCCTCTACACCGGTACTGCTCTCAGTAAGCAAGCATCCCACTTCGAAGCCATCCTCGATGAACAAGCAATCCACTTTAAGGCCATTCTCAACGAGCAAGCAACACACTTTCAGAAGGAGATGCATAAGACCCTAAGAGATATCGAGAGGCGCCATTTGTCTGACATTCGTGGCGTTTATGATTACCTCAGTCGAGTTCTCCCTCTTGCTTAATGTTAACACCCGTACGCTCCTCAAATGTACGGGCCACCACAGACTGTCCCCGTTGGGATGCCTCCTATGACTACTCATCAACAAGGGGTGCCGGTACCTAAATCACCCTCAAAGACAGTTCGTGAAAGGAAGGACGAGCGCGAATTCGACGACTTGGGTATGCCGTTAGCCAAACTCTTCAAAAGTCTAGTTCAAGCCGGCAAGTTGTCTCCTTTGTTCAACTATGAACCAAGTAGGGTGAAGCAAGGCTTGGATCTGTCGCGACCCCGAACCCCGCGGGCCCGAGATCGCGAGCTGGACGTCGACTTACTAATCAAAATACCAAAATATCGGAGATAAAAATTTCATTTCGTATCAAAAGATGATAACACAAGGTTTTGGAAAACAATTTAACAACAACGATGTACTAGTGTAAGCCCCATAAGCTCACACTACAAAGTAATAAAATATACAAATCTTAGTGACGTCAAAGTGTGGTACAACTATCCCCAAAAGAGTTATACATTTATATAATGTAAACCCACCAATATACACTTGCCCCAAAAGCTTAACCCTCGCGACGTCCTGTCTCGTGATCAGGGAGTCTAATCCTTTCCACCTGGGGGGGGGGGGTTAAGGAAAAACAAAGACAAAAGAAAAGGGGGGTGCGATAAATCTCAATAAGTTACTAATGCAACTACATGACATGCTATGATGCAATAATCAATAATAAATCACATAACACATAGCAATTTTCGTATATCAGATAGCAGCGGAAATAAACAATTAACAAAGGATATTAGCCAAGGTTTCCCAACTGATAAAACCAAATAAAGGTCGTTGCGCAGCTTCAATAATCAAAAAATCATCATCTTCATAATAGCATGAAAGCTGAAGAGAAATCCCCGGTACCGGAACCAATAACAACAAGGGGACGATGACACACAGTCAAAGCCCAAAACCAATAGCTAAAGTGCTCACAAAGGGGCTAGCTCATCTCACATCCAAGGCCAATCTGGAGGAGGGAAATAATGGGGCAAAACAATGGTCAACATCACAATGGACTTGGCTGTGCCATCATAATGTTTCGCATCGCCCAAACACACACAAAATACCAGCTGGACTTTCAAATAAATGCTAAGTAATAAAATACTAGCACGATAAACAACTAATGATTCCAAAGTAGGGAACCAATCCAAATAAATTACCACAAAGGTAAACCAATCCAAACAACACATCAAGGATGGCCAACATTCCCAAAACGGTACTTAAATAAATTTCATAACATTTTATTTCACAAAGGAACCAATTCCAATTAATAAAGTGTTCCACGGTGTTATCTTAAGTTAATTAGAAGAAGGAAACCTAAACTAGGTAAGCCATTAGTCTTAAACCAAGCAAAAGGGCAAAATTCCAAGCAGGCGGGCGGGCGGGCGCCTAGGTAGGGGCGAGCGGGCGCTCATTTGACCAGAAGGTCTGGCCGCTGGAAAAGGGGATGTAGGCGGGCGCCTGGTCTGCGTTCTGGCCGGAAAAACAGAGCTGGGTTCATAAGGAATTCTCACCAATACTCAAAATCAAACACCACCAACAAGCTCCCCAAGGTACCCAAACAACATCTAACAAAAAGGGGACCTAAATAACACCAATTATCAACTCAAAACTAAGATTGAAATCCAACATTCATACAATCACCATTTTTAACCAAAACCCAAATAAATTCCAAACAAATCCCAAACTCAATCAAACACCAAATATAGCAACTAAAGCATTATATAAACATGAAATGAACATTTTAGCATAAAAATGGGGGAGAAGCAACTTACTTGAGATTTCTCAAAGATGATGGATTTCAAATATTTTTGGCTTCCTACGATCCTATCGACGATCTAAACAAGTTTCAAGTTATGAGAAATGAGAGATAATGAGAGGAAGAGGAAGAAAATGAAGAGAGAAGATAGAGAAAACTTACCCAAACAATTGGAGAGAGAGAGAGATTGAGCTGGGAAAAGAAATGAGGGAGAGGTGAGGGAGAAGAGAGGGAGTAGGGAGGGAGTAGGGGAAATTATTTCAAAAACTTACACTTAGACCCCTTCCCCATCTACTAACACAATTACTTACACTCCCCACTAACAATTAAGACCCAACAATACTACTCTAACCCAAATGACTCAAATAAAATGCTAGGCATAATTATTATGAAACATAAAATGAACACATAAATATTTAAATAAATAATAATTTAAATAAATAAATAAGCAAATAAATAAATAATAATTATTTATTACTAATAAAATAGAGCCTAGCTTTCGGGTCGTGACATTCACTCCCCCTTAAAGAAAATTCGACCCGAATTTTAACGAGACTTACCCGAATTAAAAAGCCACGGATATTTCCTCTCGATCTCATCTCGGAGCTCCCACGTCGACTCCTCGATGTTATGATTCTTCCAAAGGACTCTAACCAACGCAATGCTTTTGTTCCTCAACTCTTGGACTTTGGCATCGAGAATCCGAACCGGTCGTTCCTCGTAGGTCATATCCGGCTCTATATCCTCCGGTACCCTTGGTAACACGTGAGATGGATCATGGACATACTTCCGAAGCATAGAAACGTGAAAAACATTATGTAACCGGTCCAAAGATGGCGGTAACGCAAGACGATACGCTAGAAGTCCAACCTTTCCCAAAATCTCAAACGGACCTATAAACTTCGGAGCCAATTTGCCTTTCTTCCCGAACCTTCGAATACCAACCTTCGGAGACACCTTCAAGAACACAAAATCTCCGGTCTGAAAACTAAGATCTCTCCTTCGGTTATCTACATAGCTCTCATGTCGACTCTGGGCTGTTTTCAATCGATCCCGGATAACTCTAACTTTCTCAACTGAACCCTGAAGCAAATCATTACCCACGATCTTCGCTTCACCGACTTCATCCCAACAGATAGGCGATCTACATTTCCTCCCATACAAAGCCTCATACGGTGCCATCTCGATACTAGCCTGATAACTGTTGTTGTAAGAGAATTCCACTAACGGTAGGTGCGAATCCCAAGAATCAGAGAAGTCTATCGCACAAGCTCGCAACATATCCTCAAGAATCTGAATAGTCCTCTCGGATTGACCGTCAGTCTGGGGGTGGAAAGCTGTGCTGAATCGCAAATCTGTACCCAAAGCTTCTTGAAATGCCTTTCAGAACCTAGAAGTAAACCTCGGGTCGCGATCTGTCACAATGCTAACCGGAACCCCATGCAATCTCACAATCTCAACGAACCATCTTTCTTCCGCACAAACAAAACTGGTGCTCCCCACGGGGAAACACTAGGGTGGATAAACCCTCGATCCAGTAACTCTTGCAACTGAACCTTTAACTCCTTCAACTCTGCGGGAGCCAACCTATATGGTGCCCTTGAAATCGGAGCCGTACCCGGCAAAAGATCTATACAAAATTCTATCTCACGATCGGGAGGCATATCATATTCAGAAGAGAAAACATCGGGAAATTCCCTAACTACCCGAACACTCTCCAAACTAGGGGATTCAACGATGCAATAATTTTCTCGCTTTCACATAAGAAATGATACGAAAATTTCTACCAAAAGGCATAGCCTCAAAAGTAAACTTAGGCACATCAGGGATGGAAAAATTAACGACCTTTCTACGACAGTCAACAGAAGCATGAAACTTGCTTAACCAATCCATACCCAAGATAACATCAAAGTCCTGAATAGGAAGGACTACCAAGTCCGCACACAAGACATGACCACATATAACCACATCACAAGCACGAAAGACTCTATCAGTCACCAAACACTCTCCCATAGGAGTAGACACCCCTAACACATAAGGCAATGACTCAGATGCAGCATTTAGCAGAGAAGCAAATTGCACAGAAATGTAAGAATGAGATGATCCTGGATCTACTAACGTACGCGCGCTCACATTAGATATAGAAATAATACCTCCAATCACTGAGGGATCATCTGCCTGATGCTGATTTATTGCAAACACTTTTCCTGGGACCTTGGCCTTTCCTGTAGCATCCCTTTTCTGACCCTGTGGAGCCCCAGCTTTTACCCTGGTCGGTTGACCTCTGCCTCTAGTACAATCCCTTGCAAAATGACCCATTTGACCACAATTGGTACACCTTCCTCGTTTCTTCCAACACCGGTCCTCTGAATGGCCTTCCTTTTGGCAATAGGAACAAAGTCGCCTATTTTGGTTCCCTTGGTTCCCAGAAGTTGTACCCGGGTTCCTTGGGATCGGTTGCCCTCGGAACTGAGATTGTCCCCCAACCTGAAAACTAAGATCTCGCCTTCGGTTGTCTGCGTAGCTCTTATGTCGACTCTGGGCTGTCTTCAATCTATCCCGGATAACTTTAACTTTCTCAACCGAATCCCGAAGCAAATCAATACCCAAAACTTTCGCTTCACCGACCTCATCCCAATAAATAGGCGATCTACACTTCCTTCCATACAAGGCCTCAAACGGTGCCATCTCGATACTAGCCTGATAACTGTTGTTGTAAGAGAACTCCACTAACGGTAGGTGCGAATCCCAAGAATCGGAAAAATCTATCGAACACGCTCGCAACATATCCTCCAAAATCTGAATAGTCCTCTCGGATTGACCATCTGTCTGAGGATGAAACGCCGTGCTGAATCGCAAATCTGTACCAAAAGCTTCCTGAAACGCCTTCCAGAATCTAGAAGTAAACCTCGGGTCTCGATCTGACACAATGCTAACCGGAACCCCATGCAATCTCACAATCTCATCGATATAAAGGGTCGCAAGCTTCTCCATCGAATATCTGATATCAATAGGCAAGAAATGGGCGCTCTTGGTCAATCTATCCACTATTACCCAAACACTGTCATACTTCCTACGGGTGCGAGGCAGTCCCGTAACGAAATCCATAGTCACATGCTCCCATTTCCACTCGGGAATCTCTAACGGCTGAAGCAATCCCGCGGGTCTCTGATGCTCGGCTTTGACCTGCTGACAAGTTAAACACTTCGAAACATACTCGGCTATTTCCCTCTTCATATTAATCCACCAAAATCGTTGCTTCAAATCCTGATACATCTTCGTACTACCCGGATGAATAGTATACCTCGATTTGTGACCCTCATCAAGAACCCTCTGTTTAATTCCATCAACATCCGGAACGCACAATCTTCCACGGAAAGTCAACACTCCCACCGGGCTAATAGAAAAATCCTCGAAATTCTTTTCTTTCAGTTTACTCATTACCTTCACTAACTCGGGATCTTCTTTCTGAGCTTCCTTTATCCTCTGAATTAGGGTCGGAGACACCCTAATATTCGCAAAAATAGCCCCATATCTCGATTCACGAGGAGACCAATCTCGAACATCCTCAAGCATTTTCCATTCACGGACCATCATCGAAGCCACATAAGACTTTCTACTAATCGCATCGGCTACCACATTCGCCTTCCCCGGATGATAAGAAATCGTGCAATCATAATCCTTCAACAATTCCATCCATCGGCGCTGTCGGTTGTTCAACTCTTTCTGGGAGAAAAGGTACTTCAAACTCTTGTGATCCGTAAAAATCTCAAACCTCGCTCCATAAAGATAGTGCTTCCATTTGTGCAACGCAAATACAATCGCCGCTAACTCCATATCATGAGTCGGGTAATTCTGTTCACTCGGGGTCAACTTCCTCGAAGCATACGCAATCACCTTGCCATTCTGCATCAACACACAACCCAAACCCTCCTTCGAAGCATCACTATAAATCACTAGGCCATCGCTCCCATTAGGCAAAGTCAAGATCGGTGCGGTAGTCAACCTCTTCTTCAATTCCTCGAAACTCTTGTCACATTTCTCGGTCCACACAAACGGAACATTCTTCCGGGTCAACTGAGTCATCGGAGTAGCAATCCTCGAAAATCCCTCAATAAACCTTCGGTAATAACCGGCTAAACCCAGAAAACTACGAATCTCGGTCACTGACTCGGGTCTCTTCCAATCCACTATGGCTTCAATCTTTGAAGGATCCACCGAAATACCATCTTTCGAAATAACATGACCCAGAAATGACACCTTCTCGAGCCAAAATTCACATTTACTGAACTTCGCAAATAATTTCTCCCTCGCAAGAACGGATAAAACTGTCCTCAAATGTTGCTCGTGCTCCTCTCGAGATTTTGAATAAACAAGAATGTCGTCGATGAAAACCACCACGAACGAATCAAGATACGGGTGGAAAATCCGGTTCATCAAATCCATAAACACTGCAGGCGCGTTAGTCAACCCAAACGGCATAACCAAGAACTCATAATGACCATACCGAGTGCGAAAAGCAGTCTTCGGAATATCCTCTGATCGGACCTTCAACTGATGGTATCCACTCCTCAAATCAAGTTTAGAGAAAACCACGGACCCTTGAAGTTGATCAAACAAATCATCAATATGCGGTAGAGGATATTTATTCTTCACCGTAACCTGATTCAACTTCCGGTAATCGATGCACAATCTCAAGGAACCGTCTTTCTTCCGCACAAACAAAACCGGTGCTCCCCACGGGGAAAGACTAGGGCGGATAAACCCTCGATCAAGCAACTCTTGCAACTGAACTTTCAATTCCTTCAATTCTGCGGGAGCTAACCTATAAGGCGCTTTCGAGATCGGAGCCGTACCCGGCAAAAGATCTATACAAAACTCAATCTCACGATCGGGAGGCATATCATACTCGGTAGAGAAAACATCGGGAAATTCCCGGACTACCCGAACACTATCAAAACTAAGGGATTCTTTCCTAGTATCAAGAACACTAGCCAAAAACCCCTCGCAACCACTATGCAACAATTTTCTCGCTTTCATAAAAGAAATTAGGCGAACCTTTCTACTCAGAGGACAAGCCTCAAACACAAATCTAGGCACATCGGGAATAGAAAAAGTAACAGTTTTCTTACGGCAATCAACAGAAGCATGAAACTTGCTCAACCA
Organism: Campanula takesimana; assembly: GCA_026119855.1. Lineage (NCBI taxonomy): Eukaryota > Viridiplantae > Streptophyta > Magnoliopsida > Asterales > Campanulaceae > Campanula > Campanula takesimana. The sequence continues at coordinate 312,332 of JAOWBW010001368.1, read as the reverse complement.
ATCCATACCCAAAATGACATCAAAGTCTTGGATAGGAAGAACTACCAAATCCGCACAAAGGACACGACCACAAATAACTACATCACAAGCACGAAAGACTCGATCGGAAATCAAGCATTCTCCTATAGGGGTCGACACCTCTAGCACGTACGGTAAAGACTCGAATGCAGCATTTAACATGGAAGCAAATTGCACAGAAATGTATGAATGAGATGATCCTGGATCTACTAACGCTCGTGCGCTCACATTAGACACAGAAACAATACCTCCAATAACGGATGGATCATCGGTAGCTTGTTGTTGATTCATGGCAAATACCCTTCCTTGGACTTTGGGCTTCCCGGTAACATCCCTTTTCTGACCTTGATTAATACCAACTCCTAACCCGGATGCTTGCCCTCTACCTCTCGGGCAATCTTTTACAAAGTGACCCATTTGACCACAATTGGTGCACCTTCCTTGCTTCTTCCAACAACGGTCTTCAGAATGACCTTCCTTTTGACAATACGAACAAAGCCTCCTAATTTTGCTCCCTTGGTTCCCGGAAGTGGTACCCGGGTTCCTTGGAATCGGTTGCCCTCGGAACTGAGATTGTCCCCCAAAGTTACCTCGAGTGTCGGAACGGTGTTGTGGCTTGCCTTGTGCTCCTTGCTTACTCGGGTTGGCCACCTCGGTCTTTCTCTTATGCTCCCCAATATCTTGCTCTATTAAATAGGCTCGGTCCACCGCATCTTGGAATGTCACGATCCGTTGAGCAATTAGTTGAGTACGGATGGAGGTCTTCAATCCCCGAATAAATCTCATAGCCTTTTGTTCCTCGGTCCTCACCAAATAGTCGCAATACCGGGCTAACTCTATGAACTTCGCCGAGTATTGTGCTATAGACAACACACCTTGCTCCAAGTTGAGTAGCTCGATCTCCTTTCGGTTTTGATCAACAACCGGAATGAAATGCTCCTTGAATTTGCGCACAAATAACTCCCATGCATACACCGTGCGAGTATCATCCCAAGTAGCTTTAATACCTTTCCACCAATGCTCGGCGGCTCCCACAAGCTTGTAAGCCGCAAACCGGACCTTGTCCTCATCCGAACACCCAAACACATCGTAAATCTTCTCCATAGACTCAATCCACAACTCAGCCTTCCGAACATCGGGTTCCCCATTGAATTCAACCGGTTTCAACTTCAGAAATTGCTCCAATCCATAGCGGGGTGGTGCTTGTTCTACTCTCGGACCTTGATCATGTATGGCCTTCATGGCCGCCTCAAACATGCCTTGAAACATGGCACGGGCTTCTTCCCTTGTATCATTCTGGTTTGCATTACCGGAACTACTTTCACCACTCCTTCTACGAACCATCGTAACAAGTACCTGCATAAAACATCAACCGTTAATCACTCCGCACACTACTACCCACCTAGGTCATACTAATCCACCTAGACTTATACATAGAACTAATGCCATAGCTCTGATACCAACTGTCGCGACCCCGGACCCCGCGGGCCCCGGGACCGCGATCTGGACGTCGACTCTAAAACCGAAACTCAGAAATACTGAAGTTAAAAATTCCATTTGACACCAAAAGGTAATAACCCAAAGTTTTACAAAAACCAAGTTTGATAAAAGCCAATTACAACAATCATAAACTTCCACAAGTTTATGCCCAACAAAATATAAACGTACAATTCTTAAAGACGTCATTGTTTGGTACAACTACCCCAAAATGGTTACACATTTACATAATGGAAACCAACCTATACAACTTTCCCCAAAAGAATGTATCCACCCTCGACGTCCTCGTTCTCGTGATCAGCGAGACTAATCCTTAGCACCTGGGGGGGGGGGGTTAAGGAAAAACAAAGATAAAAGAGAAAAGGGGTGAGATAAATCTCAATAAGTTACTAATGCAACTACATGACATGCTATGATGCAATAGGCAATAACAACAATAAATATCACATAGCATATAGCATTTATCATGTATCAGATAGCAGCGGAAATAAACACATAACAAAGGATATAGCCAAGGTTTTCCAAACCGGAACATCCAAATAAAGGATCGCTGCGCAGCTTCAATAATCAACCAATCATCATCTTCATAATAGCATGAAAGCCGAAGAGAAACCCCGGTACCGGAACCAATAACCAAAGGAAGTGTCACAAAGGACGGGAGACATGCCACAAAGTCATGCTCCAATAAATAGCTAAAATGCACACAAAGGAGCTAGCTCTTCTCACATCTAAGGCCAATCTGGAGGAGGGTAATAATGGGGCAAAACAATGGTCAACATCACAATGGACTTGGCCGTGCCATCATAATGCTTCGCATCGCCCAAACACACACAAAATACCAGCTGGACTTTCATATAAAGGCTAAGTAATAAATACTAGCTTAATTAAACAACTTAAGGTTCCAAAGTAGGGAACCAATCAAATTAAGTTACCACAAAGGTCAACCAATATAAACAGCTCATCAAAGATGCCCAACATTACCAAAACGGTACTTAAATAAATTTCACTTCATAATTATTCACAAAGAATCAAATCCACACAATAAAGTGTTCCACGGTGTTATCTTAAGTTAATTAGAAGGATTAAACCCAAACTAGTTAAGTTTTAAGTCTTAAACCAAGCAAAAGGGTCAAATTCCTGAAACAGGGGCGGGCGGGCGCCTGGTATGGGGCAGGCGGGCGCTTGTTTGTCCAGTAAGTTTGGTCTTCAGAAAGGGGTATGTAGGCGGGCGCCTGGTCTGACCCAGGCGGGCGCCTGGTCTACGGGCTGGGGGAAATTCCCAGCTGGGTTCTTCCATTTTTCCTTACCATTTTCACAATCTCTTAATCCAACACCACCAATGAAATCCTCAAGGTACCCAAACCATAACTAACCAACAAAGGGACCTTAACAACACCCTTTACCAACAAAACCCAAGATTAAATCAAGACATTCATCCATTCACCATTTTTAGCCAAGAACTCAATAAATTCAAAACTCAATCAAACTTCACAATTAACACATCAAACATCATATAAACATGACATGAACATATTAGCATCAAAATGGGGGAAAAGTAACTTACTTGCAAATTCTCAAAGTTGACGGAATTCAATCTTTTTTGGCTCTCTACGATCCTATCGACGATCTAAACAATGTTCACGATTTAAGAAATGAGAGAAGATGAGAGGAAGAAGGAGAAAATTAAGAGAGAATGGAGAAGAGAAAAACTTACCCAAACTTGGAGGAGAGAGAGAGAGATTGCTGGGAGGAGGGAGTAGGGTGAGGGAGATGGAGTGTAAGAGGGAGAGGGTAGGAGTAGGGAGGGAGTAATTTGAAATGATACACTTAGCCCCCTTCCCTTACTAACTAGCTCAACTAAGATACTCCCACTAATTTATTAAGACCCAAATAAAATACTAGGCATAAATATTATAACACATAAATTGCACACAAAATTATTTAAATAAATAATAACTTAAATAAATAAATAAGCAAATAATTAAATAATAATTATTTAATTACTAATAAAATAGAGCCTATATTTCGGGTCGTGACACCAAGCCTTTTGGTGATTCCCTTTCAAGGTGCGTAATCTCCGTGCATTGCATTCGGCGAGAGTATGGATTTCCCTGTGATGTAACCGCCTTTGGCCTTCCGAAGCTTGGGCTTCTTCTTGTAGACGGTGTCCCAATTGTTTGATCTCATTGCTCATGTGGACGGTTGTTTCAAACACCAATTCAGATGTGGGTTCCTTGGTCAATGCTTCCAGTGGACAGAACTGCGAAGGACTTTTAGCATATTAAACCTCAAGGTGAAATTATAACCATGATTTGAGAAAAATGATTCATTATCGGATTAGCTTTTTAGGAAAAACTTGATCTTTTATTTTAAGAAAACTTGATCTCCATTTTTTATTTTTTTTTATTATTTTTTTTTTGGAAGACACACCTTTGTTTTGAGTGAAAGACTCACACACAATTTTTTTTGTAAGCTTTTGATAAGGCAAAAATGACAATAATAATCTTATTAAGAGAACTGACAATGGACCCAAAATGGTCACCACATGGCATCAACCGGGGAGTTAAGACTTTAACCAAACCTAACAGACATCTTAACCGACTTTTCCTAAAGACTTATCATACGCCCTAAAAGCAACTGGCTCTTCCTAAGGATGAAAACAGACTCCTTCTAAGGGGAGGTTGATAGGAGAGGTTTCGGAACTCCGTCGTTTGCTGTGGAAACCGCAACACCATTCATTTCCCAACCCGGGGCATTTGGCCCTTCAGACATTATCCTCAACATGATCATCATAGCTTAAAATGAGCAAAATGAACAACAAGAACATCATCCATGACAAGAATGTAAATGAACAATCAACAAGCCATGATCAAACTAGGTTTGAACCTCTTCCACACAAAGTATGGAGGGCACCTTTGATCATCTCATGGCTTGGACTAGGAAACATAAATAATAATAGATATATGTATATTGCTTGAATGGACAAGACTTGTAAGAATGTAAAGATCAACAATAAATAACAAGATCAAAGATAAATAGAGTTCTTAGATGAAGAGAAGGGAGGGGGAGGAGGTGGATTTACCTATCTTGGTTTAGGCCAATCTTCCTTTCTCTCTTTCACTCTTTGTTCACTCTTACTCACACTATTCTGAGGTGAATTCGACAGAGTAACCTTAGTTCTAATGTTTCTCCCCCCTTTGAAATGATCAGCAAGGGGTTCTATTTATAGGGGCTGAGGGTACCCAAACCAGCCGTACGGCTAGGCCCCTCTAGTACCCAAAGCATCCGTACGGCTCAGCCTGGCGAGCTTCTGGATTTTTCCAATTTTATACCAGAGTAGTCCTGGAATTTATAGCTTATCCTAGGGAGGTCCTGGCCTATTAGCTTATCCCTAAAACTGTGCTAAGTCTACCTCTAAGATAGGTCGGTTTCAGATTGGGGTACTTACAGGTGTGAAATCAACTCCTCTTATCTTTAAAACCTAAAGAATCGTTTCCCAAAAAATGCAGAATTTTTAGACCCTCATGCTCTCATGACTTCCGATTGTGTTTCAAATGACTGGATATGATTTTTAGAGTATCCCTTCTTTCTCGGCTTATCATTCCCGTTGCCACCTTCTATCACTCGTTTCTTCGAAACCTCCGGCTTAGCTTTTACCCAATTGATGCCAGTTGGATGGAGAAATCTAGTGACCTTGGAGAGGTTGAGCATTAAGATAGGTTTGAAGGTAGACTTTGAAGAGCTAGGGTTTTGTTATGATTTAAGGTCTCATGGAAGTAAAAGTTTTGGATTTAGGGTGAAAACTAGGGATCATAGCTTGGTCACAGAGTCTATTTATAAGGATAGGAAGTGAAAAAATAGGTTTTTCTATGTGAGAAGAGCTAGTTTGCAAAGGGTTAAGAAGATTAGTTCGGTTTGGTCGGATGAAGGTAGGATTATGTTGATTTTCTAATTTTGCTATTGCAAGCTCAATATTGGAGTTGGTTATGACAACTTGTTTCTTTTACAGCTCTTAGGTTGGATGATTTGTTCCCTAGGCGTGTTGAAACTCTATCTGTTGTTGAAGCTGTATGTGCTTTATCTTCAGCAAAGCGCAGGTTTATACGTCCTACTCTGCTGGTTGAACAAATTGAAGTTGAGGAAGGAAAGAGTTCTAGTAAGTCATTGCAAGCTGATCCAGGAATGTCGTCTGGTAAGTTGTTACCCCCCTCTTCAATTTGATTTCTCATTGATAACCCAGACTATATATTATTATTTTTTTGCAGCTAATTCCTCACAAGCTAGCCTTGGTGGTGTAAGCAATTTGATTGCAAGGTTTAAGAAAGTGAAGAACGAAGTTGTGAAGCCTGTGATACCCAAGGTATAGAGTTCGAAGCCAAAGTTGGTGATTGGCGATATGGTGGCTTTTAGGAAAAGAAAGGCTAAGATCGTTGATGTAGATGCAGCGGAACCTATTGAGAATGCTGGGAAAGAAGGTAAATTTGATTCTAATTTCTCTGAGATTTCTCATTCTGATTGTTGGCACTGAACATGTTGACTTGTGTATTGCAGATTCAGGATGCTTCGAGCATGTTGGTTAGCGAAGTCCAGCTCTGGAAGGATAAGGCTGAAGAATCTTACCAGGCTAAACTTGAAGCGGAAGTGAAGCTGTTAGCTGTTCAAAAAGAGAGAGATGCCAAGAGTGAGGCTAAAGATGATGAAATTAGAAAATGGGTCTTGAAGTTTACCGAGGCAAATAAGGTGCACAGGGAGAGCATTGAAGCTTTGGAAGAACGCTTAACCAGAGAGGCTGGCAAGATGGTTTTTGAAGCTAGGATTCAACTGATAAAGGAGCATCAAGCCGGGAAGCATGTCCAATGGAACCTGGATGAAGAGTATGCCGCCTTGAATGGGATTAAAGATTAAGAAGCCGAAGAAGTTAACTCAAAGCCTCAGGATGTCGCCGTTGTTGGTCCCAAAGGGGCAACAAGGGTATAAAAATAGCTAGAGGGGGGGGGTGAATAGCTGTTTTAAAATTCTTTTCATACCCTTGATAAACTCAATTGCAAATGCGCACTTTATCAAATAAGCGTTATGAAATGCGCCTAAGTGAGTGAGTGAAATGCACAGCGGAATTTAGTTAAGTAAAATAGGCGCAAATGATAAAGGGGGCGCAACACACACTCTAAGTATTTTGCCTCAAAGTGAGTGAAAGATGAAACTAAGGCAAATGATATAACAAACATAACAAAATTCAATCCAATCAATCTACAATGATTATACAAGCAAATAGTGAGATAAGATAATAACTTGAAAGTAAATGACAAGAAATTAATACGCGCTATTTAGAGAGGTTTGATCGGGAAATGATCTACGTCCTCTACCAAGATGGTTAGTCTTGGATTTCTAATGGAGATCTTATATTATGAGTGAGTGTTACAAATTACAATCGTTTGAGATTTACACTAACTCAAGTTACCATCATTGATTGATTGGTACTCATCAATGGTGTGCTGAGTTATGGCCTTCTGCTGAGAAAATTTTCAGCAAACGTTTGAAGGTTAGCTTCAATAGCAGCTTGTGCAGAGATAATATCAGCCGAGGTATGCTCGGTGCTGTGAGGATCCCCCCTCAGGGCAAAATGGGTTCGTTTCGAGGAAGAAAAGCCAAACACGTGTAACTTCACAAACTTAACAGAATCGCCACATTTGTTAACTTTTAACCCAACAAATGAAAATGGTTAGAGATTTATGAGTTTGGAGGCAGGTTATGGCTTGGGAAGAGTTTCACGTCACCCAAGCCGCCTCAGACAAAGCCGAGTCTCCCTAAGTTTGTTTAAGATTGTGCATGTGTGTGTGTGTGTGTTTAGAAAACGAGAGAGGCTGACTTTAACAGAAAAACGATTAAGATTTTAACAGAAAGTGGTTCTTTTGAAAAATTTTTGGATTAAAGGGGGACTGAACTAAAACATGCCCCTGGAAAAAGTAGCCGTACGGCTAAAGGGGGTCTTCCTGGGAGTTTTAACAGATTACCAGGAATCAGTCCAGTTCCATACAAAAACAGAGCATTCTGTCTGAAACTGGACTGTTTGATCATTTCCAGCCATTCTTTTGTAACAAAACACAAATTGAACCATCCCTATGTCATTAATAACTAGATTAGACACCAAAACAAGAATTTTGGATGTGATTAAGACAATCATTGGGGAATTATTGAGAAAAGTTGATGAAAGTGGCCTTGGAGCCAAGATGGCCATGTTGATAAGTAAAGATGCAAACTTTACAATCAAAATGGGATCTTTATACAAGATTAAACCTTTAGGGACAACAAAATGACATAAAGATTTAATCTTTATGACCCAAATGTTGGATTTTAGGCTAAATCAAGGTTGGAATGATAAAGATTGGAACTTTATCACCCAACATGATCATCATGGCCAAATACAACATAAAGATACATGCTTTCACCATAAAATGGATCATCAAGCTACTTAAAGACAAGAAATTAACAAATCATGATCTTCTTTAGGTTTTATCCCTTTTCACATACTTGGATGTGAGGACACCTTGAATAATTTCATGATTTGGTTCCAAGGTATATAACAAGAATATAAGGTGCTTGAAAGGACAAGACTTGCAATATAAAGATGTTTGACAAGGGCAAGACTTGCAATATAAAGATGCTTGACAAGGGCAAGGCTTGAAATGCAAGTAAATAAACAACATAAACAAGAACAAAAGAGTTTAAGATGGAGAGAAGATGGGGAGAAAGAGGCTTCACCTTTGGTGGTTATGACCTATCTTCCTCTCTTTTCACTCAAGTGTTTGGTGGTGTTTCACTCAGACTGAATTTATGCAGAGTTTCACCTACAAAAACTATATTTCTCCCCCCCTAAAATGATCAGCAAGGGTCTCAATTTATAGGGACTGAGGGTACCTAAACCAGCCGTACGTCTAGGACCTTCCTACATCCAAACCATCCGCACGGCTCAGCCTGGCGAGCTTTTGGATTTTTCCAAGTTTAATTCCAGAGCAGTCCTGGAATTTTAGGTTTATCCTAGTGAGGTCCCAGCCTATCAGTTTATCCCTGAATGGTGCTAAGGGTTCCTCTAAGTTGGTCAATTTCGGATTGGGGGTAGTTACAGATCCCCTCGGCAACGTCGTTTTGGAAAAGCGGGGTTATCGATAAAAATAAGCATCCCAATTTGATGGGAGGACGGCTTGACCAATTTTGGTTTGCATGGCTGGACCTAGGGGTATAGAATTCCTACGTATCCCGTTTGCGGGGAATCAAGCCTAACGTAGTTCAGAAAAGGAGAGAAGTTTTAAGGCTATCCAATCCTAAGGGCTAGGCGGATATCAGTCATCCTTTCCTAGGGGAACGGGCATGACTCTTGGCGAGTTCAGAGGTAGGACATGGTCAACCTGGCTCTATGGAGAGGGTTGCACAAGGAAGCGTGACTCTTGGGGTCAGAGGCGGGATGTAACGACCTGAAAACCCGCCTCTATTTTCTTAGTAATAAATATTTAATTATTTATTTATTTCTTATTTATTATTTAAATTATTTATTTATCTAAATAAATTTTGTGTGCATTTTATGTTTCATAATAATTTATGCCTAGCATTTTATTTGAGTTATTTGTGCTAGTGTAGTAGTGTTGGGACTTGATTGTAGTAGGGAGTTTAATTGTAATGGTAAGTAGTAGGGGAGGGGCCCTAGGGTAACATTCTAATTAATCATCCTCCTACTCCCTCCCTACTTCCCCCTCTCCCTCACCTTCTCCCTCACTCTCCAGCACACACACACACACACTCAATCTCTCGCTCTCTCCTCCATGGTTAAAAAGGGTAAGAAACTCTCTCCTTCTCTCTTCTTTTTAGTCCTCTTCCTCTCATTATCTCTTATTTCTCATAACTTCAAACATGTTTAGATCGTCGTTAGGATCGTAGAGAACAAAGAAATTTCGAATTCCGGCAACTTTGATAAAATCCGGGTAAGTTGCTTTTCCCTATTTTTATGCTAAAATGTTCATATCATGTTTATATAATGCTTAAGTTGTTATATTTGATGTTTTATTGAGTTTGGAATTTATTTGGAATTTATTTGGGTTTTTGGTTAAAAATGGTGATTGTTATGAATGTTGGAATTTAATCTTGGTTTTGGTTGATAAATGGTGTTATTTAGGTCCCCTTTTCAGTTAGATGTTGTTTGGGTACTTTGGGGATCAAGCTGGGAGTGTTGATTGTGAGAAATTTGGTTTTGGGTAAGAAAATGGAAGAACCCATTTGGTTCTTGCCGTTTTCCGGCGACCTGGGTGCGTGGGCGACCGCCCATGGGTGGTTTGGGCGACCGCCCATGATATCAGTTGATCCGGAGAATTTGAGTAAAAGTGAGTGGGCGACCGCCCACTTTTGGGTTGGGAGACCGCCCATGAAGTCAGTTGGTTTTGGGCTTGGGTGTGGGTTTTGGGCGACCGCCCGGACTGGCTATGGGCGACCGCCCATACCAGCTGTCCTGAGTACCTTTGTTTTCGAATGGTTTTATGGTTCAAGCCCAATCTAGGCTCGAATTATCACCCTAGTTGACTTAAGTTAATACTGTGGAACACTTTAGTGATTGAGATTTGGTTCCTTTGTGAACAATGGTGTTATGGAATTTGATCAAGTATTGTTGGGAATGTTTGGGCATCTTATGATGTGTTCGTGATTGTTTCAATCGAATTGATTTAGGAAGCCATGGAAGAAATTATTGTTCTCGAAGTGATTTGTGAAGATTAGGTGATGGATTGTTGGATTGGGGCGATGAGTTATGTGTTGTTTGATATATTTAGAGTTAAATGGGGTTTTAATGGAGTTAGAATTGGTTTGGGTCGAGCTCCACAATGGTGGGGAGGTATAAGGGTTGTTGTATCAAGATTTAGGACAAAAGGAGTGAAATTCGGGGGTATTTTGGGGTCTGGACGGCCGCCCACTTAGTTTTGGGCAACCTCCCACTAAATCAGCCTCATTTAGCTTGTCAACAGCGTTCCGGGCGACCGCCCACTCAATTCTGGGCGCCCGCCCACTTTTTCCAGAATTTAGGTCGATCTTCCGGAGGCCATAACTTCTTCGTCCGGACTCCGTTTTAGGCGTGTAAACTATTGTTTCGAAGCTATCTTCGAGTACTACAAGATGGGATAGGTTGTTCAGTTAAGTTATAAGTTTTACACTTCGGGATTTTATTGGGTGTTTGAGGTTAAGAGGAGTTGTATCGATCCATTGTGAACAAGTTTTGTAAATCCAATTGAGTGACTTTATTGAGTTGTTATGATCATCTTTGTGATATAAGTGAGGATTTCATACTTTGAGACCCTTTAATTGAAAGTTATTTTACTGATCGGATTGATTTTAGAATAAGACTTGGTCTAGGTTTTAGGTGATATCCTATAGTACCTAGAGGGTTGTTTTGGAACACTAAAGTGTAGGGTTTAGTCCGGTCGTGATCATGTTCTAAAAAGGGTAACCTTTTGGATTCGTTTGGGGTGTTTAGAATTGGTTCGTTATGGACGGAGGTAAAGCGTGAATTGGCGATTGGGTACTTACGGTTTGATTAACCTTAAGGTGTATTCATTCTGATTTCCTACTTTGGAATTCCAGGTGTGATAAGATGGTTGAGTTCATAGTCCTAGTATATCTTTATGAGTAAATGTTTAGGGTCATTTTGGTAATAGTCATTGTGCCATTGGTGAGCGACCGTTTGGGTTGTGCTCTTTATGAATAACTCGTGGGTATCATCTTTAGTATGTTTTTGGTATGGGTCCTTGTCTTGGAATCATCTTGTTTTAATGATCAATGTTGTTGTGCTCTTTATGAGAAATTCCGTTTATCGTTGTTGTGCTTTTATGAGAAACTTCTTGTGTTCGTGGTTGTTGAACTCTTCATGAGTAATCATTTGCATCTTTATGGTGATTAATTGGTGTGGTTCCCTACTTTGGAACCCTAAGTTGTTTAATTAAGCTAGTATTTATTACTTAGCATTTATTTGGAAGCCCAGCTGGCATATTTGTTGCATCGGGAGATGGGAAAGATTATAATGGCAAAGCCAAGTCCATTATAATGTTGACCATTGTTTGCCCTTACTATACCCCTTTTCCAGATTGTCCTTGGAAGAGATAAGTTAGCTTCCTTTGTGAATGTATCTAGCTACCGAGCATGACTTTGTGGCATGGCTCTTGTCCTTTGTGACACTCTTATGGTTATTGTTCCGGTACCGGGGATTTCTCTTCAGCTTTTATGCTACTATGAAGATGGTTTGATGGGTTGTTGGATTGATTGGTCGGTTCTGGCCGGGGTTCTCTTCAGTTGTTATGCTGCTATTGTTGATTGGTTGATCGGTTGAAGCTGCACAGCGATTGTTCTATCAGTTTGGTGAAACCTTGGCTTAGTATCCTTTGTACGTGTTTATTTCAGTCTTATGTGCTGCATGATGAGTTAGTCGTTATTTCCAACTGGTATGGGACAGTTGGCGATATGGAGGTTTCTCATTTGTTGTTATGTGATTTACTTGTTCAGTTATATCGTTGATTTGCATGATATTATGCCATGTAGATGCATTTAGTAACTTATTGAGATTTTATCTCACCCCGTTTCTTGTTTCAAATTGTTTTTCCTTAACCCCCCCCCCCCAGGAAAGCAAGTGGTAGCGTTGTGAGGTCCGTTATAGCGGGAATCTTCTGAGCAGGTTGATCGCATTTGGGATAGTTACCCTTCGGAGCCTTTACGCATATTATTGTGGGTTCGTAGTCGTTCAGTGTTTTGTATATACGGTTGCACTTTGGGTATTTTTGTTAATAGTTGTTCTTGCTTCCGCGTTTGTTTCTAGTCTCTGAGTTATAATCTCGTTGAGGTGCTGCTTGATGGTATAGATTTCATAGTTGAATTCACGCGCCCGTGTTTGGTATTTTGTATTTTGGAGATGCATATTATGTAAATTTTATATGTATGGATTTTTGAGATTTCCGGGGCGTGACAGTTGGTATCAGAGCAATGGTTTTAGATCTTGAAGGAGAATAAGAACTCTGATATTGAATAGGGTTCAATACTTGGGTGTTATAACTTTGAGCGGTTTAGGAAACTAAGTTTTCTTGGAAGACGAGGTTAAGGTAGAAGTTGGTTTAGTTATGAGTCGTGATATTGACGTCGAGTGTTTCTTCTCTTGTAGTATAATGAGTATAGGATTGGTGTTAATAGTGTTGGTTCCATTGGGGTTAGCTGGCTTGGGAGTCGAGAGTACAAGTTTTGAGGGCTTGAGTATAATTATTTCATAAAGTGGACAATGTTTCGTGCTGTATTCGCATGTTGGTTATCATTCAAGGATTTATGTTGAGGTATATTTTCGAATACGGAACTACGTGATTGCTACTGGTATATATAAGGTAGTTTAGTTATGTCACCTATGCGGGATATTGACGAGTTAAGTGGTATGGTTTAGCCTTCTATGTTTTACAAATTTCATGTGTGCTACCGTTAGGTTGTGAGTATTTCTATATTAGTATGTTTGACCTTGTTTAGAAGCATACTAAGTATATGTATATAATGTTCAGGTTCTATATTGAAAATCAGAAAATCTTTATTACAAGGTTGTGCTGGGAATTTAGCTTACTCTGTTGGCAATATTAACTTTGAAATCTTGGGTATGATTTATACTGGGTGCGATATGTCGTTCGATCGATAGGGAACTTGGGTTATATGATGAGTTGATATAAGCTACGATACTGATAGGTGAACCAGTGAACATATAGTATCGGTTGGGTTAAAAGAGTTAAAGATTCAATTTGAGAATTTCTTGATAGGAGATGTTTCTTTACTTTTAGTACATCTACGTGAGTGCATCGGAATTGTTTAGTATGAGGGAATACTTAATTTATTACGAGTCAGATTAAGAAGTTGAGTTATGATACTTTTGGGATCATTTTAATACATGACTGGAATTGGGTTAAAGCAATATGAGTTATGAGTATATTGTGGAAGTTATAATCATTAATGATAGTAAGCGCGTTCAGTTTAAAGGACTACACATATTTTGAGAAAGTAAGAAATTCTCGAGCAATATTAAGGGCATTTTGGGTTTTAGTTAAACAGTTGTCACTTGGTTCTGAATCTTTTCTTAGTGGCGTTCTCGTTTGGATTAAGGATTTGTAAAGGAAATTGAGTATAGATACTTGGGCATATTAAAGGGTGCTATGATTTTGTATTGGGACGGAGCAGTTATTGAATATTTCGGATTATTAGTGATCCTTTGTAATATCTTTTAGAGTTGTAAGTTGTAATATATTACTATTTATTGAAACAAAGATTGTGAAAATTTCGGATCGTTACAGTTGCTACTTTAATGGTAATCCTTAGAGATATAGTCACGCGGTGAACATTTGGAGGATGAGAAATTTCTTTAGCTTTTCATAGTTTAAGAAGTTGAGTAAGCTCGAGATGGTTTAATGTTTTGAATTTCTGGATATTTCCTTGGAAAACTAAGTATGAGGTAATGCAAGTAGTTTGAGAAATTCAAAGATTTTGACTGTATTATGTTTTATCTCATGAGGAAGTGAGTGTGGTAGGGGAATCTCATTTGATCGGATAGTTGATGACGGTAAATTTTTGAGTATATCATTGAGTTATTGGGTGACAGTAATCGTTAGCCCTATTCCTTCTCTTATTTATTTGGGTAGTAGTATGATTACGTGGGTTGATGTATAGATCGTCAATGCGTACGGATGAAACGGAAAAGTAAAACTTATGGATGCAAAGAGGAAGTTAACTTTAGAATATTTGATACGAGTATACTTGAGATGCGTATGTGTTCAAATGTGTTGGTTTAGTTTATTTGAGCCGTGGGGACGATGTATGAAATATTTAATTGGTACTTGATAGAGGTTACGACTGCTTAATGCGAATTGATACTTTGTCGCGTCATTATGACCGCGCGTTGTGATTTTGATGAGTGAATTCGCGGGCGAATTCTTTTTAAGGAGGGTAGATTGTAACGACCCGAAAACCCGCCTCTATTTTCTTAGTAATAAATATTTAATTATTTATTTATTTCTTATTTCTTATTTAAATTATTTATTTATCTAAATAAATTTTGTGTGCATTTTATGTTTCATAATAATTTATGCCTAGCATTTTATTTGAGTTATTTGTGCTAGTGTAGTAGTGTTGGGACTTGATTGTAGTAGGGAGTTTAATTGTAATGGTAAGTAGTAGGGGAGGGGCCCTAGGGTAACATTCTAATTAATCATCCTCCTACTCCCTCCCTACTTCCCCCTCTCCCTCACCTTCTCCCTCACTCTCTAGCACACACACACACACACTCAATCTCTCTCTCTCTCCTCCATGGTTAAAAAGGGTAAGAATCTCTTTCATTCTCTCTTCTTTTTAGTCCTCTTCCTCTCATTATCTCTCATTTCTCATAACTTGAAACATGTTTAGATCGTCGTTAGGATCGTAGAGAACAAAGAAATTTCGAATTCCGGTAACTTTGATAAAATCCGGGTAAGTTGCTTTTCCCTATTTTTATGATAAAATGTTCATATCATGTTTATATAATGCTTAAGTTGTTATATTTGATGTTTTATTGAATTTGGAATTTATTTGGAATTTATTTGGTTTTTTGGTTAAAAATGGTGATTGTTATGAATGTTGGAATTTAATATTGGTTTTGGTTGATAAATGGTGTTATTTAGGTCCCCTTTTCAGTTAGATGTTGTTTGGGTACTTTGGGGATCAAGCTGGGAGTGTTGATTGTGAGAAATTTGGTTTTGGGTAAGAAAATGGAAGAACCCATTTGGTTCTTGCCGTTTTCCGGCGACCTGGGTGCGTGGGGGACCGCCCATGGGTGGTTTGGGCGACCGCCCATGAGATCAGTTGATCCGGAGAATTTGAGTAAAAGTGAGTGGGAGACCGCCCACTTTTGGGTTGGGCGACCGCCCATGAAGTCAGTTGGTTTTGGGCTTGGGAGTGGGTTTTGGGCGACCGCCCGGACTGGCTATGGGCGACCGCCCATACCAGCTGTCCTGAGTACCTTTGTTTTCGAATGGTTTTATGGTTCAAGCCCAATCTAGGCTCGAATTATCACCCTAGTTGACTTAAGTTAATACTGTGGAACACTTTAGTGATTGAGATTTGGTTCCTTTGTGAGCAATGGTGTTATGGAATTTGATCAAGTATTGTTGGGAATGTTTGGGCATCTTATGATGTGTTCGTGATTGTTTCAATCGAATTGATTTAGGAAGCCATGGAAGAAATTATTGTTCTCGAAGTGATTTGTGAAGATTAGGTGAAGGATTGTTGGATTGGGGTGATGAGTTATGTGTTGTTTGATATATTTAGAGTTAAATGGGGTTTTAATGGAGTTAGAATTGGTTTGGGTCGAGCTCCACAATGGTGGGGAGGTATAAGGGTTGTTGTATCAAGATTTAGGACAAAAGGAGTGAAATTCGGGGGTATTTTGGGGTCTGGGCGGCCGCCCACTTAGTTTTGGGCAACCTCCCACTAAATCAGCCTCATTTAGCTTGTCAACAGCGTTCCGGGCGACCGCCCACTCAATTCTGGGCGCCCGCCCACTTTTTCCAGAATTTAGGTCGATCTTCCGGAGGCCATAACTTCTTCGTCCGGACTCCGTTTTAGGCGTGTAAACTATCGTTTCGAAGATATCTTCGAGTACTACAAGATGGGATAGGTTGTTCAGTTAAGTTATAAGTTTTACACTTCGGGATTTTATTGGGTGTTTGAGGTTAAGAGGAGTTGTATCGATCCATTGTGAACAAGTTTTGTAAATCCAATTGAGTGACTTTATTGAGTTGTTATGATCATCTTTGTGATATAAGTGAGGATTTCATACTTTGAGACCCTTTAATTGAAAGTTATTTTACTGATCGGATTGATTTTAGAATAAGACTTGGTCTAGGTTTTAGGTGATATCCTATAGTACCTAGAGGGTTGTTTTGGAACACTAAAGTGTAGGGTTTAGTCCGGTCGTGATCATGTTCTAATAAGGGTAACCTTTTGGATTCGTTTGGGGTGTTTAGAATTGGTTCGTTATGGACGGAGGTAAAGCGTGAATTGGCGATTGGGTACTTACGGTTTGATTAACCTTAAGGTGTATTCATTCTGATTTCCTACTTTGGAATTCCAGGTGTGACAAGATGGTTGAGTTCATAGTCCTAGTATATCTTTATGAGTAAATGTTTAGGGTCATTTTGGTAATAGTCATTGTGCCATTGGTGAGCGACCGTTTGGGTTGTGCTCTTTATGAATAACTCGTGGGTATCATCTTTAGGATGTTTTTGGTATGGGTCCTTTTCTTGGAATCATCTTGTTTTAATGATCAATGTTGTTGTGCTCTTTATGAGAAATTCCGTTTATCGTTGTTGTGCTTTTATGAGAAACTTCTTGTGTTCGTGGTTGTTGAACTCTTCATGAGTAATCGTTTGCATATTTATGGTGATTAATTGGTGTGGTTCCCTACTTTGGAACCCTAAGTTGTTTAATTAAGCTAGTATTTATTACTTAGCATTTATTTGGAAGCCCAGCTGGCATATTTGTTGCATCGGGAGATGGGAAAGATTATAATGGCAAAGCCAAGTCCATTATAATGTTGACCATTGTTTGCCCTTACTATACCCCTTTTCCAGATTGGCCTTGGAAGAGATAAGTTAGCTTCCTTTGTGAATGTATCTAGCTACCGAGCATGACTTTGTGGCATGGCTCTTGTCCTTTGTGACACTCTTATGGTTATTGTTCCGGTACCGGGGATTTCTCTTCAGCTTTTATGCTACTATGAAGATGGTTTGATGGGTTGATGGATTGATTGGTCGGTTCTGTCCGGGGTTCTCTTCAGTTGTTATGCTGCTATTGTTGATTGGTTGATCGGTTGAAGCTGCACAGCGATTGTTCTATCAGTTTGGTGAAACCTTGGCTCAGTATCCTTTGTACGTGTTTATTTCAGTCTTATGTGCTGCATGATGAGTTAGTCGTTATTTCCAACTGGTATGGGACAGTTGGCGATATGGAGCTTTCTCATTTGTTGTTATGTGATTTACTTGTTCAGTTATATCGTTGATTTGCATGATATTATGCCATGTAGATGCATTTAGTAACTTATTGAGATTTTATCTCACCCCGTTTCTTGTTTCAAATTGTTTTTCCTTAACCCCCCCCCCCCCCAGGAAAGCAAGTGGTAGCGTTGTGAGGTCCGTTATAGCGGGAATCTTCTGAGCAGGTTGATCGCATTTGGGATAGTTACCCTTCGGAGCCTTTACGCATATTATTGTGGGTTCGTAGTCGTTCAGTATTTTTTATATACGGTTGCACTTTGGGTATTTTTGTTAATAGTTGTTCTTGCTTCCGCGTTTGTTTCTAGTCTCCGAGTTATAATCTCGTTGAGGTGCTGCTTGATGGTATAGATTTTATAGTTGAATTCACGCGCCCGTGTTTGGTATTTTGTATTTTGGAGATGCATATTATGTAAATTTTATATGTATGGATTTTTGAGATTTCCGGGGCGTGACAGTTGGTATCAGAGCAATGGTTTTAGATCTTGAAGGAGAATAAGAACTCTGATATTGAATAGGGTTCAATACTTGGGTGTTATAACTTTGAGCGGTTTAGGAAACTAAGTTTTCTTGGAAGACGAGGTTAAGGTAGAAGTTGGTTTAGTTATGAGTCGTGATATTGACGTCGAGTGTTTCTTCTCTTGTAGTATAATGAGTATAGGATTGGTGTTAATAGTGTTGGTTCCATTGGGGTTAGCTGGCTTGGGAGTCGAGAGTACAAGTTTTGAGGGCTTGAGTATAATTATTTCATAAAGTGGACAATGTTTCGTGCTGTATTCGCATGTTGGTTATCATTCAAGGATTTATGTTGAGGTATATTTTCGAATACGGAACTACGTGATTGCTACTGGTATATATAAGGTAGTTTAGTTATGTCACCTATGCGGGATATTGACGAGTTAAGTGGTATGGTTTAGCCTTCTATGTTTTACAAATTTCATGTGTGCTACCGTTAGGTTGTGAGTATTTCTATATTAGTATGTTTGACCTTGTTTAGAAGCATACTAAGTATATGTATATAATGTTCAGGTTCTATATTGAAAATCAGAAAATCTTTATTACAAGGTTGTGCTGGGAATTTAGCTTACTCTGTTGGCAATATTAACTTTGAAATCTTGGGTATGATTTATACTGGGTGCGATATGTCGTTCGATCGATAGGGAACTTGGGTTATATGATGAGTTGATATAAGCTACGATACTGATAGGTGAACCAGTGAACATATAGTATCGGTTGGGTTAAAAGAGTTAAAGATTCAATTTGAGAATTTCTTGATAGGAGATGTTTCTTTACTTTTAGTACATCTACGTGAGTGCATCGGAATTGTTTAGTATGAGGGAATACTTAATTTATTACGAGTCAGATTAAGAAGTTGAGTTATGATACTTTTGGGATCATTTTAATACATGACTGGAATTGGGTTAAAGCAATATGAGTTATGAGTATATTGTGGAAGTTATAATCATTAATGATAGTAAGCGCGTTCAGTTTAAAGGACTACACATATTTTGAGAAAGTAAGAAATTCTCGAGCAATATTAAGGGCATTTTGGGTTTTAGTTAAACAGTTGTCACTTGGTTCTGAATCTTTTCTTAGTGGCGTTCTCGTTTGGATTAAGGATTTGTAAAGGAAATTGAGTATAGATACTTGGGCATATTAAAGGGTGCTATGATTTTGTATTGGGACGGAGCAGTTATTGAATATTTCGGATTATTAGTGATCCTTTGTAATATCTTTTAGAGTTGTAAGTTGTAATATATTACTATTTATTGAAACAAAGATTGTGAAAATTTCGGATCGTTACAGTTGCTACTTTAATGGTAATCCTTAGAGATATAGTCACGCGGTGAACATTTGGAGGATGAGAAATTTCTTTAGCTTTTCATAGTTTAAGAAGTTGAGTAAGCTCGAGATGGTTTAATGTTTTGAATTTCTGGATATTTCCTTGGAAAACTAAGTATGAGGTAATGCAAGTAGTTTGAGAAATTCAAAGATTTTGACTGTATTATGTTTTATCTCATGAGGAAGTGAGTGTGGTAGGGGAATCTCATTTGATCGGATAGTTGATGACGGTAAATTTTTGAGTATATCATTGAGTTATTGGGTGACAGTAATCGTTAGCCCTATTCCTTCTCTTATTTATTTGGGTAGTAGTATGATTACGTGGGTTGATGTATAGATCGTCAATGCGTACGGATGAAACGGAAAAGTAAAACTTATGGATGCAAAGAGGAAGTTAACTTTAGAATATTTGATACGAGTATACTTGAGATGCGTATGTGTTCAAATGTGTTGGTTTAGTTTATTTGAGCCGTGGGGACGATGTATGAAATATTTAATTGGTACTTGATAGAGGTTATGAGTGCTTTATGCGAATTGATACTTTGTCGCGTCATTATGACCGCGCGTTGTGATTTTGATGAGTGAATTCGCGGGCGAATTCTTTTTAAGGAGGGTAGATTGTAACGACCCGAAAACCCGCCTCTATTTTCTTAGTAATAAATATTTAATTATTTATTTATTTCTTATTTCTTATTTAAATTATTTATTTATCTAAATAAATTTTGTGTGCATTTTATGTTTCATAATAATTTATGCCTAGCATTTTATTTGAGTTATTTGTGCTAGTGTAGTAGTGTTGGGACTTGATTGTAGTAGGGAGTTTAATTGTAATGGTAAGTAGTAGGGGAGGGGCCCTAGGGTAACATTCTAATTAATCATCCTCCTACTCCCTCCCTACTTCCCCCTCTCCCTCACCTTCTCCCTCACTCTCTAGCACACACACACACACACTCAATCTCTCTCTCTCTCCTCCATGGTTAAAAAGGGTAAGAATCTCTTTCATTCTCTCTTCTTTTTAGTCCTCTTCCTCTCATTATCTCTCATTTCTCATAACTTGAAACATGTTTAGATCGTCGTTAGGATCGTAGAGAACAAAGAAATTTCGAATTCCGGTAACTTTGATAAAATCCGGGTAAGTTGCTTTTCCCTATTTTTATGATAAAATGTTCATATCATGTTTATATAATGCTTAAGTTGTTATATTTGATGTTTTATTGAATTTGGAATTTATTTGGAATTTATTTGGTTTTTTGGTTAAAAATGGTGATTGTTATGAATGTTGGAATTTAATATTGGTTTTGGTTGATAAATGGTGTTATTTAGGTCCCCTTTTCAGTTAGATGTTGTTTGGGTACTTTGGGGATCAAGCTGGGAGTGTTGATTGTGAGAAATTTGGTTTTGGGTAAGAAAATGGAAGAACCCATTTGGTTCTTGCCGTTTTCCGGCGACCTGGGTGCGTGGGGGACCGCCCATGGGTGGTTTGGGCGACCGCCCATGAGATCAGTTGATCCGGAGAATTTGAGTCAAAGTGAGTGGGCGACCGCCCACTTTTGGGTTGGGCGACCGCCCATGAAGTCAGTTGGTTTTGGGCTTGGGTGTGGGTTTTGGGCGACCGCCCGGACTGGCTATGGGCGACCGCCCATACCAGCTGTCCTGAGTACCTTTGTTTTCGAATGGTTTTATGGTTCAAGCCCGATCTAGGCTCGAAGTATCACCCTAGTTGACTTAAGTTAATACCGTGGAACACTTTAGTGCTTGAGATTTGGTTCCTTTGTGAACAATGGTGTTATGGAATTTGATCAAGTATTGTTTGGAATGTTTGGGCATCTTATGATGTGTTCGTGATTGTTTCAATCGAATTGATTTAGGAAGCCATGGAAGAAATTGTTGTTCTCGAAGTGATTTGTGAAGATTAGGTGATGGATTGTTGGATTGGGGTGATGAGTTATGTGTTGTTTGATATATTTGGAGTTAAATGGGGTTTTAATGGAGTTAGAATTGGTTTGGGTCGAGCTCCACAATGGTGGGGAGGTATAAGGGTTGTTGTATCAAGATTTAGGACAAAAGGAGTGAAATTCGGGGGTATTTTGGGGTCTGGGCGGCCGCCCACTTAGATTTGGGTGACCTCCCACTAAATCAGCCTCATTTAGCTTCGCAACAGCGTTCCGGGCGACCGCCCACTCAATTCTGGGCGCCCGCCCACTTTTTCCAGAATTTAGGTCGATCTTCCGGAGGCCATAACTTCTTCGTCCGGACTCCGTTTTAGGCGTGTAAACTATCGTTTCGAAGATATCTTCGAGTACTACAAGATGGGATAGGTTTTTCAGTTAAGTTCTAAGTTTTACACTTCGGGATTTTATTGGGTGTTTGAGGTTAAGAGGAGTTGTATCGATCCATTGTGAACAAGTTTTGTAAATCCAATTGAGTGACTTTAATGAGTTGTTATGATCATCTTTGTGATATAAGTGAGGATTTTCCATACTTTGAGACCCTTTAATTGAAAGTTATTTTACTGATCGGATTGATTTTAGAATAAGACTTGGTCCAGGTTTTAGGTGATATCCTATAGTACCTAGAGGGTTGTTTTGGAACACTAAAGTGTAGGGTTTAGTCCAGTCGTGATTATGTTCTAATAAGGGTAACCTTTTGGATTCGTTTGGGGTGTTTAGAATTGGTTCGTTATGGACGGAGGTAAAGCGTGAATTGGCGATTGGGTGCTTACGGTTTGATTAACCTTAAGGTGTATTCATTCTGATTTCCTACTTTGGAATTCCAGGTGTGATGAGATGGTTGAGTTCATAGTCCTAGTATATCTTTATGAGTAAATGTTTAGGGTCATTTTGGTAATAGTCATTGTGCCATTGGTGAGCGACCGTTTGGGTTGTGCTCTTTATGAATAACTTGTGGGTATCATCTTTAGGATGTGTTTGGTATGGGTCCTTGTCTTGGAATCATCTTGTTTTAATGATCAATGTTGTTGTGCTCTTTATGAGAAATTCCGTTTATCGTTGTTGTGCTTTTATGAGAAACTTCTTGTGTTCGTGGTTGTTGAACTCTTCATGAGTAATCGTTTGCATCTTTATGGTGATTAATTGGTGTGGTTCCCTACTTTGGAACCCTAAGTTGTTTAATTAAGCTAGTATTTATTACTTAGCATTTATTTGGAAGCCCAGCTGGCATATTTGTTGCATCGGGCGATGGGAAAGCTTATAATGGCAAAGCCAAGTCCATTATAATGTTGACCATTGTTTGCCCTTACTATACCCCTTTTCCAGATTGGCCTTGGAAGAGATAAGTTAGCTTCCTTTGTGAATGTATCTAGCTACCGAGCATGACTTTGTGGCATGGCTCTTGTCCTTTGTGACACTCTTATGGTTATTGTTCCGGTACCGGGGATTTCTCTTCAGCTTTTATGCTACTATGAAGATGGTTTGATGGGTTGATGGATTGATTGGTCGGTTCAGGCCGGGGTTCTCTTCAGTTGTTATGCTGCTATTATTGATTGGTTGATCGGTTGAAGCTGCGCAGCGATTGTTCTATCAGTTTGGTGAAACCTTGGCTCAGTATCCTTTGTTACGTGTTTATTTCAGTCTTATGTGCTGCATGATGAGTTAGTCGTTATTTTCAACTGGTATGGGACAGTTGGCGATAGGGAGCTTTCTCATTTGTTGTTATGTGATTTACTTGTTCAGTTATATC
Organism: Campanula takesimana; assembly: GCA_026119855.1. Lineage (NCBI taxonomy): Eukaryota > Viridiplantae > Streptophyta > Magnoliopsida > Asterales > Campanulaceae > Campanula > Campanula takesimana. The sequence continues at coordinate 289,209 of JAOWBW010001368.1, read as the reverse complement.
GTTGATTTGCATGATATTATGCCATGTAGATGCATTTAGTAACTTACTGAGATTTTATCTCACCCCATTTCTTGTTTCAAATTGTTTTTCCTTAGCCCCCCCCCCCCCCAGGAAAGTAAGTGGTAGCGTTGTGAGGTCCGTTGTTGCGGGAAGCTTCTGAGCAGGTTGATCGCATTTGGGATAGTTTCCCTTCGGAGCCTTTACGCATATTATTGTGGGTTCGTAGTCGTTCAGTGTTTTGTATATACGGTTGCACTTTGGGTATTTTTGTTAATAGTTGTTCTTACTTCCGCATTTGTTTCTAGTCTCCGAGTTATAATCTCGTTGAGGTGCTGCTTGATGGTATAGATTTCATAGTTTAATTCACACGCCCGTGTTTGGTATTTTGTATTTTGGAGATGCATATTATGTAAATTTTATATTTATGGATTTTTGAGATTTCCGGGGCGTGACACGGGACATGGTCAACTGGGCTCTATGGAGAGGGTTGACTTACAAGGAAGTGTGACTCTCAGCGTCAGAGGCGGGACATGGTCAACTTCGCTCTATGGAGAGGGTTGGCTTGCACAAGGAATGTGACTCTCGGGGTCAGAGGCGGGACATAGTCAGTTAGGCTCTATGGAGGGGTTGACTTACAAGGAAGCGTGACTCTCAGGGTTAGAGGCGGGACATGGTCAACTTGGCTCTATGGAGATGGTTGACTTACACAAGGAAGCGTGACTCTCGGGGTTAGAGGCAGGACATGGTCAATTGGGCTCTATGGAGAGGGTTGACTTACAAGGAAGCGTGACTCTCGGGGTCAGAGGCGGGATATGGTCAACTTGGCTCTATGGAGAGGGTTGACTTACAAAGAAGCGTGACTCTCGGGGTCAGAGGCGGGACATGTCAACTTGGCTCTATGGAGAGGGTTGACTTACACAAGGAAGCGTGACTCTCGGGGTCAGAGGCGGGTCATGATCAACTTGGCTCTATGGAGAGGGTTGACTTACACAAGGATGGTCTTACGTCATTTTGGACTGCCGAGGACAAGGACCTCAACCTATAATGACTATTCTGAGTCAAGGCTTGGTCAACTCCATCTTTTGGGGAGTTTGACGGGAAAGCTGGTCTTACATCCCACTAAGGATGGCTGGGACAAGGTTTTCTAAACCTAAGAGTTTACTGGGCTTATGTCGAGGACGGACTAAGGTTTCACTGGGCTTATGTCAAGGACGGCCTAAGGTTTCACTGGGCTTATGTCAAGGACGACCTAAGGTTTCACTGGGCTTATGTCAAGGACGGCCTAAGGTTTCACTGGGCTTATGTCAAGGACGGCCTAAGTGTAACGACCCCAAAAACCGTCCCTATTTATTTTATATTTTTGGGGGATTTTAATTTGAACTTATGTGTGCATTTTATGTGTTGCATCATATTTTATGACTTGCATATATTATTTGAATATATGTGATAGTTAAAGTGTTAGTAGAAAGTTTGTTAAGTTTAATTAGTTGAAACTATAGGGTCCTTTGCGAAATTATAAGTATAAGGGTTTAAGTGTTTAAACTAGAAAGTTGAGGGTCCTAAGTGAATCTTTTAAAATATCAACTTTCACACTTATCCTCACCATCTCTCTCTGCGTATTATGCATACACACTTTCATAAAATCTTACTTTTCCAATTCTCTCTGTAACCATGGAAGAAAAGGTAAGTTCTTTTCATTTTAATTTTATTTCTTATTCATTAATCCTCCGTTTTAAAAACTAATTATATAAAAATGATCAGGGTGTTGAGTAGGCCATTTCTACCCGATCAAAATATATTTCATTTATACTTTCCCCGGAATAGGTAAGTTACTAATTCCCCTTTAAATGCTAAACTGGTCATATATGTTATATTTGATACTTGTAATTGTTAATTTTGTGATTTGGGTGAATTTTGTGATACTTGTAATTTTGGGACAAAGGGAGTATTAATATACTTTGAAGAAAAACAATGGTTTAGGCTTGAAAGTAGGGTCTTGGGTATTGCCTAGTTGTTAGTAAAGGTATACTTATACTTTTGGGACGGTAAAATATTTATATGGAATAAAAGAAAATTATTCTATTATTTGTGGGACGGTAAAAAAGAATGAAATAAACTTGAAAGTAAAGTTTTGGGTATGTATTGCACTCCTGGGTATTGTTAGTATTGTTAAAATGCTAGTAAAAGTATACTCCTACGTTTGGGACGGTGGAATAGAGGGAGTATAATTTATTCAAGTTTTGGCCTGTGAGTTGTGTTGGGCGGCCGCCCAAATCGGGCGTGCGGCCGCACACTTATCTGGAAGGTTTTTGTCTTGGATCAGAGCATTTTGGGCGGCCGCACAGTCTGGTGTGGGCGACCGCCCAGGGCAGCTGAAAAGTTTGAGTTGTTTCAATCCAAATGATTTAGAGTTCAATCTTGGTCTAGGTCTTAGGTGATATCCTAGAGTACCTAGAGGGTTGTTCTGGAACACCCTAGTGTTTGAAATCGGTTCCTTTGTGAACATAAGTGTTGTGGAATTTGACTGAATGTTAATTGGATATTGTTGAACATCTTTTGATGTGGTTTGGATTGGTTCATCTTTGTGATGTGTTTGGCTTGGTTTCCTACTTTGGAATCATTGCTCCCGGTTGTTGTTTAAGCAAGTATTCATTACTATGCTCGTGTTTAAAGTCCAGCTGGTACTTGTTGTTGAGTCAGGGAGTGGGAGAATTATAGTGACACAAGTTAAGTTCACTATAAGGTTTTCCATTGGTACCTTGAGTCAGGTAGTGGGAGAATTATAGTGGCACACGATCCAAGTTCACTATAAGGTTTTCCACTGTTGCCTTTTCTGTTTTCCCCAGTCCAGATTGGCCTTGGATGGGATGAATCGCTCCCTTGGGTGAGCATTTGGGTTATGACTTTGTGTCATATTCCCCCCGTTGTTACTTTGGTTCTTATGGTTATGGTTTGGTTTTCGGGATCCCAGTTTCAGCTCTTTGATGCTGCTCAGTTGATACCTCTCAGATGGTTATATGTTTGATTCGAGAACCTTGGCTCAGTATCCACTTATGAGTGTTTATTTTTGCCTAATGTGTGGTATGATGAGTGGGCTTTGCCTCTCATGTTATGTGCTAAATGAATGTTTATTGACATTGTTCAATTACGAGTATCATTTCAGCATGTAACATAGTTGCATTTTAGTAGCTTACTGAGATTCATTCTCACCCCTTATTTGTTTACTGTTTTAGATAAAGGCGAGTCCAGGGGATAGGTCACTTCACAAGGGAGGACGTCGGGTTGATAATCCATTTTGGAAAGTAAGTATGGTTTAAAGGTTACATTATATAAATGTATAACCTTTGGGGTAGTGTACCAGAGACTGTATCCGTGTATCAGCTATTTTGTTAAAGTGTGGTAATTGTACATTTGTATAAGAGTTTGTAAGCCTTCGGGCTAAGTACTTTCGTTTGTGAAAGTTGTTTGTACAGTTTGTTTGAAAGTTAAATGGAAGTCTTTGAACTTCGAGTGTGGATTTTGTTAAACTTTATGAAAGTATATTTTGAAAAATTTTCTAAAAGTATTTTATGACGTCTTCCAATTGTGTCCCGAGCGTGGGGCCGAGTAGGACGACGGGTCTGGGGCGCGACAGTTGGTATCAGAGCCTGGTTGTAGATGGTCTAGAATGACTAAGTAACCTAGGAGGGTAGTTGTGTACAGGGTGAGTAACGTTGAGAGTTTTATGCAGGTACTTATTGAAAATGGTTGGGACAGAAAGCGATCAGTCAGGGCCTTTAAGGCAAGGGAATGTTTGAAGCAGCCATAAAAACCTTAAATGATTAAAGACAAGGAGAAGATCAAGTAACTCCGAGATATGGGTTAGAACAGATCTTAAAAATGAAATCAATAGGCTATGATTGAGAACCAGATGTGGCTAAAGTGGAAAGGTGGATTGAATCGATGGAAAAGATCTTTGATGTTCTGAGATGTTTTGATGAAGATCAAATCAGGATTGCTACTTATAAACTGAGTGGAGCTACTGAGTACTGGTGGAAAGCTTTTAAAACTTGTTGGGATGAGACTTATGTACCCTATACTTGGGAAAATTTTCTAAAAGAAGTTCAAGGAACATTTTATTCCCCGGGTGGATCAAGACAAGAAAGGAATGGAGTTTCTCAACTTAGAGCAAAATGTTATGTTCGTGGCTCAGTATACATCTAAATTCACAGAGTTATCCAGGTACTGTACTCATCTAGTTGCAGGATGTTCAAGATTCAGTTGATAGAGTTTATTAAGTGGAAAATGATATACAAGAAAATAAGAGGAAAGTTGAACTATCATGTGCGGGAAGGCAAGGAGGACCTCAACCACAGTACGGTGACAATCGAGGAGGTCAGGGAATATCATTACAAAACAAAGGACAACCTCAGGAGCAACCAATTGCCAACAATCAAGGTAACACTTCGAAAAATTAAAGTAGAAGGATATGTAACTATTGTCAAAAGGAAGAAGCAGGAAAAGTGCTTGAATTGTGGTCAGTTTGATCATTTTCAGAGGGATGCCTCGGGAAAGCCTAAGGTACAGGGTTGTGTTTTGCTATTAATCAACAACAGGCTTCATATTTTTCTGCCGTGATAGGAGGTATAATTTTTATGTCTAGTTTGAGGGCACGTGCACTTATAGACCCCGACTCATTGCATTATATGTGTCTATGCATTTTTGCATCTCGGTTACATTTGTTTCCTGAGTTTCTATCTTATGTGTTAGAGGTGTTCATCCCTATAGGGATGTGTTTGGCTGATAGCGTGTTACGTAGTTGTGATGTGTATATTTGGGAGCATGTTTTATTTGCTGATTTAGTTGTTTTGCCATTGCAAGATTTTGATATTATCTTGGGAATGGAATGGTTAAATAATTATCATGCTTCAGTTGATTGATATAAAAGGATTGTCACTTTCTCTATTCCTGATACGCCTGAATTTACTTTTGAGCCTATTCCTCTGGGTAGGGGGATTGGTATTATTTCTTATGTGAAAGCTAGAAAATTGTTACACCGTGGTTGTGTGGGATTCTTGGCCAGTGTTCTTGATACTATTAAAAAGGGTTTCAGAAATAGAGGATGTGCATATTTTTCTAGAGTTTCCTGATATGTTTTCAACCGAGTATTCTATGCCTCCCGATAGGGAAATCGAGTTCTGTATTGACTTACTTCCAGGTACAACTCCGATATCTGAATCACCTTACAGAATGGCTCCAGCTGAATTGAAAAAGTTGAAAGTTCAATTGCAAGAGTTACTTGAAAGTGGTTTTATCCAACTCAGTGTACCACCGTAGGGAGCTCCTGTGTTGTTTGTAAAGAAGAATGGATGGGTCTTTGAGACTATGCATTGACTACAGGAAGCTGAATCAAGTAACGGTAATATCCTTGTTTATTCTAAATCTCGAGATGAACATGAAAAATATTTGCGAATGGTTTTGTCTGGGCTCCAATGGAAGCAGTTATTTGCGAAAATTTTCTGGGTTTAGCGAAGTATTATCGAAGGTTTATTGAGGGGTTTTTCAAGATTGCTATACCATTCACTCAGTGGACTTAAAAGAAGGTACCATATATGTGGGATGAAAAATGTCAAGTTAGTTTTGAGGAATTAAAGAAAAGATTGACCATTGTACTTATTCTTGCGTTACCTAATGGGAATGATGGTTATTTACAGTATTGCTTCGAGGAAGTTAACTTCTTGTGAACATAACTATCCGATCCATGCCCTAGAACTTGTTGCGATTGTTTTTGCGTTATATAAATGGAAACATTTTCTTTATGGAAAAAAGTTTGAGATTTTTACAAATCATAAAAGTTGAGGTATCTTTTCTCCCAGAAAGAGTTACACAACCGATAGCATAGATGGATGGAGCTTGTGAAGGATTATGATTGTACCATCTCTTATCATCTGGGCAAGGCAAACGTGGTCTCATATACTATTAATTAGAAATCTTACATAGTTTCGAGGATGGCCCGAGAATGGAAGATGTTAGAGGATGCACGAGATTTGTGTTCACATGAATCGAGACATGGAGTTATGTTTGCAAATAATAGAGTATTGCCAACTTTAATTCGACAGATAAAAGATGCTTAGAAGGATGACCCTGAGTTGAGAAAATTAGTGGATGAAATCGAGGATAGAAAATTTGAAGATTTCTCTCATAGTCCTGAAGGAGTATTAACCTATAGATGGCAGTTATGTGTACCAACATTAATGGAATTAAATGCCAAGTTCTTGATAAGGGCCACGAGTTCAAGTATACTATTCATCTCGGAAGTATCAAGATGTATCATAATTTGAAGCAGCATTTCTAGTGGAATAATATGAAACGGAAAATAGCGGATTATGTAATAAAGTGTTTAACTTGTCAACATGTTATAGCTGAACATCAAAGACTCACAGGTGTAAGTACCCCAATCTGAAATCGACCTACTTTAGAGGAATCCTTGGTACCATTTAGGGATAAACCAATGGGCCAGGACCTCACTAGGATAAACCTAATATTCTAGGACTGAACTGTAATTAAACTTGGAAAAATCCAGAAGCTCGCCAAGTCGAGTCGTACGGATGGTTTGGGCACATGAGGTCCCTAGCCGTACGGCTATGTTGGGCACCCTCAGCCTCTATAAATTGAACCCCATGCTGATCATTTCAGGGGGGGGAGGAAACAACTTAAGAATGGTTACTCTGTCGAAATCACTCCAGTAGTGTGAGAGAAGAGTGAAACAAAGAGTGAAAGAGAGAAAGGAAGATTGGCTAAACCAAAATAGGTAAAGCCACCTTTTCCCCCTCCATTCTCTTCATCTATAACTCTATTTTCTCTTTAATCTTTGTTTAAGTTTATGTTGATCTTTACATTACTTGTAAGACTTTTCCATTCAAGCAACTTTATATTACTTGCAAGACTTGTCCATTCAAGCAACTTTACATTTATGCAAGACTTGTCCATTCAAGCAAATATACATATATTACTCTATATTTCTCTTGTCCAAGCCATGAGATGATCCAAGGTGCCCTCCATAACTTATGTGGAAGAGGTTCAAACCTAGATGATCATGGCTTGTTGATTGTCATTTTACATTCTTGTCTAGTTAAAATGATACTTTTGTTGGCAATAATGATCATTTGGATGATAAAGCTTCCATTTTTATCATCCAACATTGATCTAGCTCTAAAGCCCCCTTTGGGGTTACAAAGATTCAATCTTTATGTGTTAATTTGACTCCTTAAAGGTTAATAAGTCATAAAAATACCATCATGGTGATAAAGTTTCAATCTTTAATCACCAAATGGTCAATTTTGGCCCAAAGGGCATGTTCATCAACTTTTCTCAATTTTCTCCAAAGATTGCTTATGATCACACCCAAATACTTGTTTTGGGGACTAAGTGATGATCATTTAGCATAGGAATGTTGTATTTAAACATATAAAGTGTTTTAAACAAAGTAGAATAAAAACAGTCCTGTCCAGTTTCAACAGAATGTTCTGTTTCTGCTCTGAAGCTGGACTGTTCTTGACTGAACTGTAAAATCCCAGGAGACTACCTGTCCATCCGTACGGCTGTATTGGGAACAGGGGGAAAAATGTCTGTTTTGCCCTCTGATCCCTATTTTCTTAATAAAATGACCCTTTCAGTTAAGTTTTTCCAAACAAAACCAATAACAGAAACTTTCCCGTTAAACACACACACACACATGCACATTTTCAAACTAACAAGGGAGACTCGGTTTTTCCGAGGCACTTTGGGTGAACCGCAAATATGTTTTTCCTAAAGTGTAACGTGACCTCCGAACTCACCTTCTCTAACCATTTTCATTTTTTTTGGTTTAAAATTAACAAATGTGGCGACTCTGTTTCTTTTTTCGTTAGGAAAGTTACTCGTGTTTGGCATTTCTTCTTCGTGTGAACTTTGCTTGTTTCGCCCCGGGGACAGGATCCTTACAGTGGCGACTCCGCTGGGGAATAAAGTGCTTGCAAACTTCTCTTTAGAAGCTTTGGAGGCACTTTTGTGTGGGTCAAACTCCCGTTTCCGTTAGTTGACTTTGTGCATATTTGTGTGTGTTTGCTGTTTCTGTTTGACCTATTTTGAGTAAATACGTTCTGGAAATGCAATAAACTGGAGCATGATGATCAAAAATTGGAGAAACTGAGAAAAATCTCAACCCTCTTGGTCTAGCTGTACGGCTACTTTGGTAAAGGGCCAGAATCTTGCAAATTAACAATTTTGTGCAGGGCAGCAACATTCTGAATTGCCTTCTGCTTCTGCTTGTCCAGGTTCCAAATTTACAGCCTTACTTGTGCACATTACCTTTATTCTTTTGGCCAAAACTTGGTTTTTAAAACTTGATTATGCATGATCTTTTGTCAATAAAAATGGTTTTCAAAGCCTCATTGTGCATAACCCTTTTTGTAAAGATTTCTTGAATTTAAAAAAAAAAGACTCTTCTTGTTGTGCACGACTTGCTTTGTATGAATGGTTTCAATGTAAAGATTGTTCTTTTGGCAAAATGTTTGATTCGAAATATTTTTTTGGTTGTGCACAACTTGGTACATGTACAAGTTTTGGTCTTTGCTTAATCATGTTCTTTTGATTCATCGTGTCTATAAATTGCCTACTTCATGCTTATTCATACTTGTTCATATCTTGCTCATGCCATGCTCATCATGTTGAAAAACAAAATAAAAATCTCTATTTTGACTCAAAAAGGGAATATAGAATTGACTTCACACAACGCGCACTTGGCCTTGCACGTTCCAAATAACCTTTAAACCCGAGATGGATGCCAGATGCAGCTCGACTGGCGCTCTTGTTTCCTTCGAGCGCGCACGGGTCCATTCCACCTCCCCTTCCGAGCCGAGTTAACCACACGTGTCCGTGACACACAAATACCGTGACTTTGGTTGGTTTTTGGTCTAGGTCACGTTGCCATTATCTTTAAGCATGTGTCTAAAGTCAATTGTGGCCAAGTTAATGCCCGGGTTACGACTCCTTGATATAATGCAAGCGTGGCCTAACTCGCCTCTAACTCGTGTGTTAATGACGACCACAATTAACAAAGGTCATGTGCTAAAGATAGGGTAACACCGTGTCGTTAAGCCCTAATAAACGGGTCATGTTAATCATCCATAAGCTCATGGTCGAGGATTGAGACACCTCATTCAAAATGGGGACGTGTCAGAATATCAGTGCAACCTTCGGAACAGTCTCGATCCCGACTGGGGCTTAATCATGATTAGGATGACCTGCATATCAGGAACCTTGCGACGCACTAGACCTTAGGATCATTTCTTTCGGTCGGTGGAAGCCGTTTGCCCTATAAGACCCTCGCCCGGGATAGTCCGTCCTGGGAGTGTGCAGTACAGGTGAAAAACAAGGGGTCTATTGGCGTAATGATGGCCTCCACTGATCCAGGATTTAGAATAGTTGCGAAAAAGAAGAGAAATCTTTTCCAACCAATTAGGAACAAAACATGTTTTGAGGGTACATGAATAATAAACGTTAAGTCATTAAATTGCGCGCTAACGTTTGCTCGTGTGACAAAACCGCTTAATAATGATTATAGAGAATAAGCAAAATCCTTTTCTAAAAGGTGGAAATTGTTAAATTCATCCAAAATGCATGGCCTGGGCTTTCCCCCCAAAAGGGTCAAACCCGTTTCTCTCAATGAGTCAAAATCTCATTTGTGTCGAGTCCCCGCCTTACTCAAAGCATGACTTTTCGAGATTCTCTCCACGGTGCCCTTACGGCTTGTCGGTCCTTTGTGCTATAGGAAACAATGGCAAGCAAAGCGCAAGCAAACGAGATAGACATCAGATTGGACGCACAGGCCCGATTGGAGGGCAGAGTAAAGCTCTTAGAAAGGACAGTCAGCACAATGAGAGAGCAAGTGCGGAGGACCGAGGTTGATCGTAATGAGGCGATCAAAGTGGTCCAACAGCTCCGTGAGGAAATTAAGGAGATCTTCCACAAGAGGGTCGAAGAATTGTGGGAGAAGAATGGCATAAAGCTCAGGAAGGACCTCGAGGAAAAATACGATGGCCGGTGCGAACTTCTACATAACCGAGCAGAGTTGTCAGATGAACTGGAAAGGCACAACTCAAGGAACACCCGAGAATGCCTGCACGAGATTATAAAATCTATCGAGGAGATCAAAAGGTCCTCGGAGAAACTGTCTCCCTCCCCGGGGACCACCCTCGGTCACTCATTCCAAGATGGGCAAGAGTCTCGAGATCAGCTCCAGCCCGTTACAGTATCCCATGGGGAGCTCGCGGTGGTTTTAGGAGGATTTCACCCCCAAGGGAAAGGGGCCCATTATCGTTGGTTCCATGAGTTAGGAATGCCGAGGGAACAAATGTTGGAGCACTTGCTCCGGATAGGAAAGATGGAACTGCTGGGTCGCCACGTGATATGGGCCGAACCGCTCGGAGCGCACCATGATCCTAAGCAACACTGCAAGTATCACCAGGCCTCGGGTCATTCTACGAACGCCTGTCTCACCTTGAGAAATCATATCCAATTGCTCATTGATAAGGAGGTTATCACCAAGCAAGGCGATGAATGGGTGTGAGGTGAAGAAAAGGAAGAAGAGGAAAAGAATTTTGGGAGTGGTCTAACGTTGTAGGTTCTAGAAAGTCCATGAAAAGTCCGTTGTGGACAGAGTCTTTTGTTTCTTTTTATGAAAAGCCCTGCGAGGCAATGTTATGTGAAAAGCCACGGAGTTGGGCATGGCCGAGACGGTGAATAGTAGAATGATCGAGTCAATAGAGTCAATAGTTGAGTCTATGTTTGTAAAAATTGAATCTCCCGTGAAATGGATCATTTTTACTTTTATTCTCTCTAGACTTGAGGCATTATTTGAAAATTACTTTAACTCTCGGAATCACTTTGATTAATGTTGTCAAGTGATTGCTATATCCCCAAAATGATGAGTTGACTCCCAAGCGTAACAGTCAACAACGACTCATTAAAGGATGAATGGACCTAAACATAAAAGGGTGCTAAATTCAAACGATCAATCTTGATGAGAATGAATGTTGTGATCAATTGGCATGAAGAAAATCATTAATGGAGAATCTTCCCCCATACACTCTCCCGATACACAACCCCATACATCTTTCTTAGATAAATCTCTGATACACGCCAATGACATCCCGAGACAGTGGAAAAGTGAGGGCGTTGTTGCTCAACCACAAAGGTTTAATCGTGATCACATGCGCGCAATCAGGCAAAGGGCTACCCGAACTTTCAAAGTCAGCCCAAAGTGACAGGCACACCGCCAAGGGGCTACAAAGGAGATAATACCCGAGAAAGAGAGCTAGGGCTAGTGTTTTCCTCCTCCTAAAAAAAAAAAGAAAAAAAAAAAAAAGGAAAAAGAAGTAAAAAAAATAAAAAAAATTGAATGATGAGAAAAGAAAATGAACGAAACCCATCCACACCCAATAGGATTCATCCCAAGAGATCCATCTCAAAAGGATCACCGCAAAGCAAAGTGAGCAACAACGTCCCCCGAGACAACAAAAGACGGCCCAAAGCCGAACTACGGCGACCTGAGATCCTCACATCGAGGGGAACGTAGGCAACCTTCGGGTCCGGTCACAACATGAGAAATGCCACCAAAACCTTTGGCCCTCCCAAAAATAACCAAAATCTCTTCTTCACGGTCGCGTAAATGACCAATCTTTCAGACAGACATTGTTCGGTTCCGCAAAAGAGCATATGAATAATGATTCCCCTTCTTTGGCTGGAAAAGCTAGCCATTCAAGAGAAATGCAATCGGTGGCCAAGAATAAGGATTGTGGTGTCCTTATGAGAAGAAAATTGCTTTCTCTGTAAGAGAAAGGAAATCCTTTTGGTACAAGGATTAATGTTTAATTAGGTTTCTTATTGGTATAAGGAATTATTCAAGAATTAGGAAAGTTGTTTCCTAATGAGAATAGAATTACTTTGTACACAAGAAATAGGATTCCTAATGAGAATAGAATTACTTTGTACACAATAAATAAGATTCCTTTTCCTTTTAGGGTTTTAGTTATTTATGTGACTATAAATACAACACTCCCCCTAGCATAATAATCAACTTGTAAACTTGTCAGCTAGAGCTAGAGCTAGAGAGTAGTTCAAGATTCTCAAGAAGTTGGACAGAAGTTCCAAATCTATAATTCTAGATCTAGGGTTTGCACAGTCATGAATTATTGTGGTCAATAATTCGTGCAACTAGATTAGTGTGATTTGTATCTGTGATCTCCATATTAATAATATATTATCCCTCCACCCATGGACGTAGCCAAGTTGGTGAACCATGTAAATCTGTGTTATTTTGATTGTTTGCTTTTCTCATCAAGTCTTGTTTATTGCTCTAACAGCGACATTGTTGGGCGATTGTGAGCCAGTTTGAACCGCCACCCATTACCACCTCTGAACCAACACCCACAGCAACCACAACCATTAATAAAATCACCAACATCCCTCTTAAAACCTAATTTTGATCTTAAATCATAGCAAACGCACGCGCAAAACATACACACAGCCGCAATCACTCAAACCTAACCCAGTCTTAAAAGCAGTTTCAAATTTCAAAATACAGATCTTACAAATCAAATTTAAAAACCAAACCACCACAAACACAGACACTCACATTCAAAATCAAATGACGGCGCAGAGGCGGAGATGAAAAGAAGGGGCATAGTGAGAAGGAGACTCGGAACTCAAGTTCAAAAAGCAGATCTGACAAATAAAAATTGGACAGGGACAGATGAAGACGATGGAAGGGCGACGGTGGACAATCGACGGCGGAAAGTTGATGGCATTTTGGTGACGGAGGTGAATTGAGATTTGAGAAGAGAGAGAGAGAGAGAGACCAGACGATGGGAAGGGGAAGGGGTTTTGAAGTCTATCTTAAGTCTAGATTTTTTATTTAAGGGGTAAAAAGTTTTTCTTAGCCCTTCATCCTTTATGAAAATATTTAAATGTTTTAATAGTTTAAAAATTTAAATTTATGCCCTTAAATTTTTTGCATAGTTCCACATCAGCAATATTTTCCTATGTGTACTGTCACATTCGTAAAAAGCATGACATCATTGTGCCACATCATTGGACTTAACGGATAAATAAACAGAAATGTGATGGTAGGACCAATTGATCCTATAATACATACGATGAGGACAAAATCTAAAAAAAAATACCTCGAGGACGAAAAAGAAAACAGTCGAATAGGTTTTCGGTAAATTTCTTGATTCACAACCCTGTAAGATTTTCTTCTTCATATACCGTGTGTCTCATGTTTTCGGCATAGGTTGCTGGTGTCTATGGATACGATCTCAGTAATTGTTGCCAGTGTCCTCGAACACATTTGATATTCTTCCGCATAGGTTGCTGGTGTCTCTGGACATGATCTCAGTAATTGTTGCCAATGTCCTCAGACACGTTTGATACTCTTTTGATACGCGCGCTCCATAAGAAGTTCGAATCCATCCCTAAGTTTGTTCTCGATTCTTGAATCTTCTTCTCGCGCCGTGTGTATGACTTTATCTCTTTCCCTAGTAGAGTCCGAACAACGATTCTATGGTCCCTTACGAATGTTCATCTTCATACAAGATCCTATCCCCAGTAGAAGTTGATGTCTCATTTCTTTCTCTTTCTCCTCTACGAATGTTCATCTTTATAAAAGATCCTATCCCTTACTTTTTTCTTTTGATCTTAGAGAAGGGGGTGCTGTATTGCAAAAACATTGGGATTGGCCATAACTCTGTTTATCGAGTTAACGTATTGGCATTTCCTTGAATCCTTTTCTTTTTCTCTAAAACTTCCTTCAGAATCTCATCGTAAGTCAAAATATCGCAAGAATCATCAAATTCGTTCATAACATCGGAGCCCTCATTTAAAACCAAGAGACCTTTGACGTGAAGTGTCTTGAAGCTTGATCACTTTCATGAAGCCATAAGACTACTCCCAAATTGCATTGCTCAAGTATCACTTCCCAAAAGATTGACAATTGCGAAGTCCCACTATTTCCTTTGCTTGGGTTATTGTAACGTCGTAGCCCAAGAGCTTTGTGAATCCCCTTGAGACCTTCGGTGCCAAACTAATTGAGGAAGCTTCCAATGCTGCTTATGACTTTGCTAGGGCCATCGTTGGGGGAGGTGAAGTGAATTGGATTTTTTGCTGAGGGAGCCTTTCAAACTCGAGTCTAGCCTCTAGAGTGCCATAGACCCTAGGGCTCATTAAATGTCGAGCGTAGCAAAAGAAGCTCTTGTTCGTGAGTCACATAGCCCCTAGGGCGTCATCATTTGTCAAACAAAGAAAGAGACTCGTCCTTGTTCGAGGGAACAAATATAAGAGGACATGGAAAGAGCTACTCCATTTCTCGGGAGTCCTTCAGCACACTTTAGAGGCACATACTTGTTGAAGCTTGAAAACTGAATTACATGTTGTTGCTACTCGCTGCCCAAACCAATTGACTCACTGGAGACTATTTGTGCAGCCTCGTACCTCTCAATAATGGGCTCGTTCTCGGATGGATCTTGGTTACCATGGACCTTCTTTCTCATAAACCCAATAATGCACATTGTTGGAGAAAATTCTTACTTCAATAACCCCAAACAACTTTTGATCGTGCTGTTGGGTTTCCTAGTAACATGCGCAGCGGAATAAAGCATTTAAAATTTTCATGAAACCCAAAGCCATAGATCCATTCATATGATTATATCAAATACATGCATAATAAATACTAGAATACTAACCCTTGATGCCTTTGTTAACAACCTTGAATTTTCAGTGGAGACTTGAAAGCTTGATCACGAACAGAGCAAGAACACGAACTTTGAAGATGATAAGTTTCACATTCTAGCAGTATCCACACCACGAACGAATATCAAGAACACTTGATCTTGGTTGCTAGACCAAAATTATGAAACACACTTTCGCAATTATAATGACTATATGGAATTATGAATTCATAATCTTTGATTCTAAATCTTGGATCAAGAATATTGTCTCTAAAAAACTACTAGGTTTCATGTGCTTAAATAGGTCCTAGTCCTTAACCCTTAAGGACCTAGGATTCCTAAATCCCGTCACCCAATTAAAGCATAAACTTTCTGTCCAAGCAGCTCTGGCACGGTCGTGCCCTATATCTGGCACGGTCATGCCAATAGGTGCATGCCTACCATCTGTCTGCCGATTATTGGCACGGTCGTGCTTTATAATCGGCACGGTCGTGCTTTATAATCGGCACGGCCGTGCCTAGCATGTCGTTCGTTATAACCAGTACGGTCGTGCCAGTCCAAAAAAGCTCATTTTTCCATAATTCTAATTCAGTCCTTTAGGATTCGTTTTATTCATGTGTGACCCTCTAGGATTACACTAAGTTGGCAATGGGTCCAAATATGAACCCATAAGATATGATTAGGTTCTAGCAAACCTTCATACCTACCCAAATAGTGTAACTAGATACAAGTTCGCATTCCTTTTAGAACATGTCATAATCCCTTTATCCACGATGTCATTGAACACAAGTCATGGTCAACAAATCAACTTGTATTGTTCAATGCTTTCTCGATACCGAATATGTTGATAATCCAAATGACATTGATCCAATCAATTCACTTGAGTTTGGCCAAACATTTCATCAACATCATTCCTACGAGGGGTCCAAGCTTGACATCTCTCCGAAGAGGGACAAATCCATTTAGCTTATTATTCTTCCCTACGTGAATCCAATTATACCAATCATACCCTTTATAATTTCCTGGTTAAAGGTAGCGTTTAAATATGTCTGTAGACACCCCATTTTGGACATTCATTCGTAATCACACTACTTCTGTGTCTCGCCTTTGATTTGGGTCGAAACTCGTTAAGTTGGACATGTTTCGTTAAGTTTCTAACTGACTCCCTTAGTCAGGGGCCTAAATGAACATCAAGACTATTGTAGAGGGAAAAAATGTGATTCCAGCACATGGATGTCTCGTACGAGACATTGATGTCTCGTACGAGATATCCCCCCTTGGCAGTCGGGTTTTGGTTAGTTTCCTTATTGATCTTAACCCCTTTTCTTGGCAAACACTTAAGCAATCCGGGGAAAACCTAATGGACGATCCTAGAGTCCAAAAATACCTCTGTGGGAATCAAGTCTTGGATTCCCACCACAACGTACCTTCTTGGCCAAAACCCTAGGTCTAGAACTCCTATAAGTATAGAGGTTCTTGAACCAAAAAGCCTCTAGAATCCTCATTCACTCAAAACCACCCCAAAAATCTGATCAAAAGCTCCTCATAATCAGCCCCTCCTCCTCACTCACGAAATTCAAACATTCACAACTCCATTCAAGCCAAGTTCATTGGAGATTCAAGGCCTTTAGTCAAGGCCATCCATAGGATTCTTGAAGAACGCTTAGGTAAAACTCTTTGTTTTCTACCTCTCTCATCCTCTTTTTTGTCTTTGCAGTAGTGTGATTCCATTAAAGGATCAGCATAGATCCTCTCCAATTCATGGAGACGGTCTTGAAGCACATGATCCGACATCCCAAATAAATAAGAAATTATTTATTTGTTCGTTTTCTTTTAGTATATGAATGCATAATTTTAATAATGATGATGATGATTTCGTAAGCAAGACCAATCCTAGATCGGGTGGATTGGGTGCTCCTTGACCTTCCCAATCCATAACTTAACCCCTGAACTCAAGAATCTCACGGTCCGTATTCTGTTGCATAATATGGTGGCGACTCTCAAATCAATTTGAAAAGGCAAAAAAGCGAGGGAAATGACTCTTTTTCTCCGGGTACGAACAGTGGCGACTCCGCTGGGGACGATCATCATAAGAGGGTTAGACTTGCGTTGAAATCATCGTCATTATTTTTAAAATTCTGCATTCTGTTCGCAGACTAGGATGTCTCGTACGAGGTATGCGATGTCTCGTACGAGACATCTCAGTCCTGTTCAGCTGATCTGATTCTCTGGTTTGGAAAAAGATTTTTTGTTCAGTTCAAACACGTACACATGATTTCAGATCTACTCCCCCCTCAGTTTCTGAGTCTTAGGACCTCCCTAACGACAAAGAAACTCCCTATATATCATAAGGCTAACCTTTGTTTTGCAGGAGTACTTGCTAAATGTTTTATTCATTGCTTTCCTTATGTGTGAACTACGACGACCTGAGTTCCTCCACAAGAGGGAAACGTAGGCAGCCACTTGGCCCGGCCATTGCTTGTTTTTTGTTTTACTTTAAAAAAAAACTTTCTATTTTATCCTTGACACCTAGATCTTGACTCTCACACACGTGCACACATGTAGAATTATTGCACTACATACCCTATAAACCCGGGTCCCAGTCAGAGGACGGATGTCGGTCAGCACCCCTATTCTAACGAATGGCCCTTGCCGGTCTCTCCAAAGATGGTGTACCTACTCCATGACACGCTCCTAGACTGTGTTTATGGGGAGCCTTAGTCGTAAGCCTTGCATCAACCTCATGCATACATACTAGTTAATAAGACACTCCTCGAGACCGGTCGGTTCGATTCTTAGGGTTGTTTTAATCTTTGCCCAAGATAACGCATTTTTACAATCTATAATCCTTCCTTGTGAATATGACGAATGTCCCTTCGGTAAAATGTTGAACAAAGGTGTTGGTCCCAGAAGGGAAACAAGGGTATGAAAATTGCTAGAGGGGGGGGATGAATAGCGATTTAAAATTATTTTCAAACCCTTTTGCAAAGCAATGGCTTATGCGCACGACTCTTAAATTGGCTAAGTATAGCGCGCAGCAAGAGTGTGAAATGCACAGCGGGAGTCTTAAAGCAGTCACTTATGCGCGGGAGTATGCGCAGAAGTGTAAATACGCACGCACTAAGTTTTAGCTTAAAGATAGGCGCAAGATGGAACTAAGGCAAAAAGCTCACAAACACAATTCTGTCAAAGCAATACAATCTACAAAGATCAAACAAAACAATATATGAGTATAGCTTAAAATATAGAATGAAAAGCACAAACAATAGACACGCTATTTGGAGAGGTTCGATCGGAAAAAGATCTACGTCCTCTACCAAGATGGTTAGTCTTGGATTTCTAATGGAGATCTTATTATGAGAGAGTTACAGATTACAACGATTTAGAATAAACTTTCTCAAAGATCTATAATCTATGAATGAACAAAATCCTAGACAATAACCAGTGTTTCTCTAGGAGTATGATCGATAAGATCGGAACTTCAAGAGGTGAGTGTGTGTATCAGAAATCTGGGCTCTTTGAATCTATAAGATGGAGAGCACAAGATTCTGGTGTTATAAAGGCTTTATAGGATCTGGGCTTGGATTGAGTATGAAGGTGAGAAGGTTGTTCTTGAGAATTCTGGAAATGAGCAAGCAATCTTCAAACTTTCTCTTTGGAAGCAATTCTTTAGCAATTCACAAGCAACTTGGAGAATGAGGATGAGCTTGCTATTTATAGCTGAGCTCCAAGAAATAGCCGATGGGGAGCAGAGCAAGGACGATGTGCTGTCACAATGTGATTGGTGCGCACGTGTCCTTTATAGCCGTTGGAGACAGCAAGTTGACAGAATTCAAACTTCTTCTAGAAGGATGACAACTGTCTTTATATTTGAAATTCAAACTAGAGGCGCGTCTCCATCTACGTGTATGCTGAGTGTATTTGATTTGTCGATTGTCCACATCAGCATTTTGGCTCATTCGAAAGCGTAGCTTGAGATGACGCTTTCCAAGTTATACAATGGTAGGTCAAGAGATGAAAGAATAAACCAAGGCAGGTCTTTCGTGCGCATGATGCTCATGCGCATAGGATGCGCAGAAGATGAGCTGCGCATGGAAGGATGCGCACCAAAGTTGGCTTTTTGCTCTTTTGACCTTGAATCCAAAGCTTCAGCCCTAACCTCTAAGCCTAGTCTATAAAGAGGACTTAGCTAAAAATTGAAGTTATAAAAACTTCTTACATAGGGTCCTAAAGTCCTTAAAATACACTTAGGTGATGGTATCAATCAATTCTAACAAAGTAGGAGGGTTAAGTGGTAAGCATACCCAACAATCTCCCCCTAAATGATTGATACCATTACCTACTATAACAAAGGCAATTCATTGTACTTGATAATAACATGTCCATAAGAATAGAAAATGATAAATCATGTCTCAAGTCAATGTACACACTAGCCAATGCTATAGATTTCTAGTCTATCCATAAGAAATTAACTTACAATATAGGAAAGACAGAAATATCACTCAGAGCATAAAAATGATGTGAGTTTAAGTTTAGTATGCGTTTAAACTGAGTGTTTAAACATCATTGAAGTGAACTTCTTACATAGGGTCCTAAAGTCCTTAAAATACACTTAGGTGATGGTATCAATCAATTCTAACAAAGTAGGAGGGTTAAGTGATAAGCATACCCAACAATCTCCCCCTAAATGATTGATGCCATTACCTACTATAACAAAGGCAATTCATTGTACTTGATAATAACATGTCCATAAGAATAGAAAATGATAAATCATGTCTCAAGTCAATGTACACACTAGCCAATGCTATAGATTTCTAGTCTATCCATAAGAAATTAACTTACAATATAGGAAAGACAGAAATATAACTCAGAGCATACAAATGATGTGAGTTTAAGTTTAGTATGCGTTTAAACTGAGTGTTTAAACATCATGAAATTAAATATGAGCTGTTAAGGATATGCGCATGAAGTTTATAAGATATGCAATGTTCCACAAACGAACAGTTTGAATTGAACAAGGTTTTGTGAAAGTGCAATGATGCTTTCTTCTCATTAAAACTTGAAAGGTAAGAGTTACAGAGTACAAGTTTTACAATGGAAGAAAAATCAAAAGAAGAAAAACTTTGCGCATCAAAAACTTACAATTGCGCAGCAAAATAAAAAGATTACAAAGTCTAGTCTATATGAATTCGTTGCAGTGCTTCGCGCATCTCATTCTGTAAGCTGTTAAACTTGTTCATCAATTCAATCTTCAGTTGCTGAAACTTGGCGTTGTATTCCACCACAAGATTCACATGAGTTCTCATACCGTCACGCATCAGCGCATTATCTCTTTGGATGTCTTCAGAAATTCTGTTAAAGCAATTTTCAAACGCCTCCATCTGATTTCCAAAAGATTGAAGGGATGCAGCCATGGAGTCCTGAATTTCTTTCTGCGCATCAACCAAAGTCTTGGTTAGTTCAACCTGAACCATGTTCTGACTGGCTTGCATATCTAGCATAGCCTGGTTCATTCTTCCATTAAAAGTATCACTGAACTGAACTAAGCAGTCAGTCATATGAGATTTGAGCGCATCAATGGAGGAGGAGCTGGAGGCAGTGGGCGTAAAATTGTCAATAGACTTGATGACTTTAGTAGACTCAATCTGAATGATCTCTGTGATGGTTTTGGCTAAGGAAAACAAAGCTTCATTCAACCCATGCACAGAGGGAATCTTAGTGAGCGCAGTAGAGATTATGTCGAAGTCATGCTGGATATCTTGGCGCAGAAGATTAAAATCTTGAGAGGGCGCAGCACCAGAACCAGATGCATGCGCAGCACCAGAACCTGAGGGAGGAGGCATAGCTTCAGAACTGGTTGCCTTTGTTTCAGAACTCTCCCCCTTAATGGCACAATCAATATCCTGAAGGAAACTGGCTTGCGCATCGAGACGTGCAGACTGCGTATCCAGTTGCTCTTGAATCTTAGATTGCGCAGTGACCACCTGAAAGTGCTGGGTTTGCGCAGCAAATTGATTAGCCTGGATAGTCTGGAGCATGGCCAGGATTTGACGCATGTCAGTTGATGAACTAGAGGGATCTGAGGGAGCAGTTGCTGGAGTTACAGCCGGAATAATTGGAGAAGTCTGTGATGCTCTAGTAGGTTGCACAGGAGTGACAGCAGCAGCAGGAGGCTCTGGCGCATGAATAGGAGAGTGATGCGCATGGATAGGAGAACGATGGACCTCATAATCTTCTGAGCTCGAGTCTTCGCCATCTTCAACTATAGGCGCATCCTCATAAACAGTAGGATCAGGCACATTATGAGCAAAGCCTTCACCATCAATAAAGACTAGTGGGGCTTGCTGCGCAACATTCCTTCGCGCAACAGCAGCAAGTCTTTCTTCCCTTGCTATATCACGCGCAGATTTTTCAGAGCGCAGACGAGAATGCCTTGGAGAATCTGATTCAATATCAGATAAATCTTCCACAGTACGGTTTGAGGCACGTTTCTTGGTAGCAACCTTCTTAACCCGGCGCTTGGGAGTAGACTTCTTTGCAGAAAGTGGGACTTCATCCTCACTAGAAGTATTATTGCGCATGGGCTTTGCAGTCTCCTTTTGCTTCTCCCCCTGAGATTGAGCAGCCTTGGAAGTTCCAGTGAATTTGGAAGGGCTGATGAGAGGATCATTGAAAGCACCTTCAAATTCATCTTCTTGAGGCACAGGAGGAGTAGAGGCTCGTTTTGACTTTGGAGCAGTAGGAGGCGCAGCATCAACATCAGCTTCTACTTGGACGTCTTCATCAGACTCATCCAGTAGGGTTCTTGATTTCTTTGCCTTCTTCTCCTTCTTGTTGATTTTCTTCCTAACGGGCGCAGCAGCCTTGGCTTTTCCTTTTTCTTCAGGAGTAGGAGCCTTGGTCTTCTTTGCTTTCTTAGGAGGCTCGGGGTCCGAAGTAGCCTTGCGCTTCGGAGTTTGCGCAGTAGGCTCTTTAATTGTTATCCCAGGCGCAGCAGTAGATTTGCTGGCCTTCTTCTTCTTGCGCAAAGGCGCATCAGCAGCAATGCCCTTGCCTTTCTCCTTGTCGCCTACTTTGCTTGGGACCGGCTCAAAGAAGGATTCAATTTCTGATTCAGATTCAGAGGAGGAAGCTTCAAAAAGTTCACCACTGGAGACAAGAGGAGATGCTTGATCTTCAGGGTGAATGTCCTCAAAAACTTCAATGGGATCAGCAGCCCAGAACATGCAGTAATCAAAATTGTTAACTTCATGGCGAAAATTTTGGAGAAACACACGAGTATAAGTGCGCGATGAGGTCACATCAACTTTGAGAGAGGGGTCTTCATCAACTAGCTTGCACACAGAAGGGAAACGTATGAAGATAGCAGTAAGAATTCTGCAGTGTGTTTTGTACTTGGCTGGTCTCTTTGGATCTGCAGCTTTCTTCTTATATACGCGTAGGCAGCGCACTAGCTCTTCAAAGATAATCTCAGCCCAGCTTAATTTCTTCTTCTTGAAGATTGCAGCGCAGCACATCCATTGCTTGCTGATGAATGTGGACTTGTTCCCATTCTTGCAATTTATTGTATCGCCAATCAAAGTGCAGAGATGGAACATCAACTCTCCAAACTCCTTCCTATCATGGTTGTTGTATTGACCAACCAGAGTAGGAATCTTTATCAGCTTCTACGCAACACCATCTTGCACATCCTGAGGAAGCTTCTTCTTGTTGCACGCAGGCAATCCCATAGTCTGACGAATATGCGCATAGTTGATAGTCACAGAAATCCCAGGATAGAACTTTTTAAGCAGGGCACTGTGATATCGTCGTATAAGCGCTCGACCTCTTCTGCATTACTGAAGAATTCGTCAATGTAAGAAGGGAGAATGAAGGATTGTCCTTTGGTGAAGAGAGGAAGAATGCCCGACGTGTCCATGATTTCGATCATATAACGTCCAAGCGCATCGAGCTTCAAGTCCTCTACATCGAGTTCCCATCCAGGGATAAAAGTAGTTTAGATTCTGCGCAAAATAAGAATGAAGAATTAGATCTGGTCATGCGCATGGAGAGAAGCGCATGCGCATGAGCTATATGCATAGCGCATGAACTAGACTCCATACTTAGAAAGATAAGAAATGAAAAGGGTAAAAAGGTCCAAAACAAACAATTTTAAACCAAACGCCTAAAAAAGGGCGCGAAACGCAAAAACACAATCAAGAATCATATCAAGGCTTGTCATATGACTATTTATCAAGAACACGAAGAACATGTATTGAATACACGAAGAACACGAAGAACATAAAAATGTCAAAGTGCTCCAAAATGCATAAAAAGCACATCAAAATGTTCGTAATGAAAAATCACACACAAACAAGTAAACCATAACAACAATATCATAAACATACAACCAAGATCTGAGAAAAACCGAAGAGAATTCAAAAAGACAAAATAAATAAATTCAAACAGAAATCTACTCAATCGATCATTGATCGTAAAACAAATTATATAAATGAAAAGCTAATGGTAAATCGAACACATAGCATCAAATAATTTGAAAAACGAGCAACGAAACATTGAGAAATCAGAAAGGGGGAAAGAACAGACCTTCGAACTCATTAATGGTGGAAAACTAAAAATTTTGAGATTGAAATCCTTACCATTTGTGGATCCTCTTGCTTCTTGGAAGATGTAGTGGATGATTTCTTGGGAGCCATGATATATATAGAGAAGATTTCAAGGAAAAGTAGAGATTGAGTGCAGAGAGAGAGAGAGAGATGTCAGAAAGAGAGGAAGGCGGTTGAGGAAAGTTTTAGCAGAGAAGTGAGGAGAGAGATGGACGGCGGAGTAGGTTTTAATCAAAAAAATGCTTACGTCATGCGCGCTGACAACAAGTTGGTGAAAGTCAGGCGAGTGGGGCGCACGCGCAAGTGAGTTGCATGCGCAGATGACGTGGCCCAATGAGGAGCGCGCGTGAAAAGTCCTAGCCGCGCGCGTGTGTCAGTCATTAATGGTCAAAACGAATATTTTCCTATTCCGTCATAATCAGCACACAAAGAGCATTAAATCCTCATCACTCAATGCCTTTGCATTAAATGAGGTGGGACGTGCGCAGAGGGCAGAAATGTAATTTCCCAAAAAAAAATTCAAATAAAATGACGAGGGAAAATAATAATTACACAAGTACCCTTGCGAATTATGCTGACTCAGCAAGTCAAGGACCTAAGTGAAACTACTAAAAAGAGAACGTACATTAGATCCAGGGGTCATGCGCATGATCAATATGCGCAGCTTTAAAGTGCGCAGAGTTTCAAGATAGAAAAACATCAACGGTTTTACCTTATGCGCATAGCTCCGTGCGCTTCTTGTGCGCAGGCGCATGGTGTATGTCTAACTTAGAATTTTTTTCAACAACAAAGTTATTAGTGTTGACAAATCATATTGACAAAATTTAGCTGAGTTCGAGCATACCCATTTCTCCTCTAAGAAAGATGAACCTCTTAGCATCAAGTGCTTTTGTAAGAATGTCGGCGATTTGATAGTCGGTTCCCACGTGTTCTAGATGTATATTCCCTTTTTCCACGTGGTCTTTGAGGAAGTGATATTTAATGTCGATGTGTTTGGTCTTCGAATGCATGACAGGATTTTCAGAAACAGCAATTGTTGAAGTGTTGTCTCAATAAATGGGACAATTTTCTTCTTTTATGTCATAGTCCACTAATTGCTGCTTCATCCACAGAATTTGATAGCAACAGCTTCCAGCAGCGATATATTCTGCTTCAGTTGTAGAGACCGAAACTGCCGCTTGCTTCTTACTTGCCCATGACACAAGTCGATATCCGAGGAAATGACAAGTGCCGCTTGTGCTTTTCCTGTCAATTGTGCATGCTGCATAATCCGCATCTGAATAACCTACAAGTTTAAAGTTTGAATCTTTGGTGTACCAAAGTCCAAGGTTAACAGTGCCAGAGAGATATCTTATAATACGTTTCACAGTAATTAAGTGTGCTTCTCTAGGGTCGGATTGATAACGAGCACAAACACAAACACTAAACATAATATCGGGCCTACTAGCAGTAAGATAAAGGAGTGAGCCAATCATTCCTCGATAAAGAGTTTGATCAACCTTTTTACCTTTTAAGTCTTTGTCAAGTTTGTTGCCGGTAGCCATTGGAGTATCGTATGCTTTGGCGTTCTCAAGTCCAAATTTCTTGATTAAGTCCTTTGTATATTTGGCTTGATTGATGAATATGCCTTCACTCATTTGCTTGATTTGAAGCCCGAGGAAGAATGTGAGTTCTCCCATCATGCTCATTTCAAACTTGCTCTTCATTAGTTTCTCAAAGCGCTTGCACAACAATTCATTAGTAGAACCAAATATAATATCATCAACATAAATTTGAACAAGTAATTTATGACCATTATGTTTGGTAATGAAAAGAGTTGTATCGATTTTACCGCGAGTGAAGCCTTTTTCGATGAGAAACTTTGATAGTGTATCATACCATGCTCTTGGTGCTTGTTTGAGTCCATACAAAGCTTTTTGAAGTTTGTACACATGATTTGGAAATTGTGAATCTTCAAACCCAGGTGGTTGAGCAACATAGACTTGTTCTTGGAGTTCACCATTTAGAAACGCGCTCTTCACATCCATTTGATATAACTTGAAGTTCTTGTGAGCGGCGTAAGCTAGAAATAATCTGATAGCTTCAAGTCTAGCTACGGGCGCAAAAGTTTCATCGTAATCAATTCCTTCTTCTTGCCTATAGCCTTGTGCAACCAATCTTGCTTTGTTTCTCGTGATGGTTCCATTCTCATCCATCTTGTTCCTGAACACCCATTTCGTACCAATCACTCCATGATCATTTGGTCTAGGAACTAGAGTCCAAACCTTACATCGTTCAAATTGATTGAGTTCTTCTTGCATTGCAACAACCCAATTAGGATCTTAGAGTGCTTTATCAGCCTTCTTCGGTTCAATTTGAGAGATAAAAGCAGTGTAAGCATCAAAGTTTGTAGCTCTCCTTGTACGAACACCAACTTGAAGATCACCAATGATATCAGCAATTGGGTGACCTCTAACTTCACGAATTTCAGGAGGTAAGTTAGGTTGAGTCGTAGTAACTTGAAGGTCTTCAATTGGTACATCTTCACCAGATTCAAAGTCATTTAAATTTGGGGGTTGGACTGGCTCAGAATTGAAATTTGGGTTTACACCAGATGCAGCAGTAGAAATAGGCGCGTGAGAGGAATCATGAGGCGCATCATTTGAGTGAGGCACAATAGAGGATTCACCAGGCGCATTATACATTGAATTAGGCGCATTTGATGTAGATGGATTTCCTTGTGTTGATAGATTCTGATCTTGAGTGGGCGCAACATAAATAGGAGCACCTGTATCATTTAGCTCAATAGAATCATCAGCAACATTTGGAGCCAAATGTGGCTCAAGGAGAGAATGTTCATCAAATGTAACATGTACAGATTCAACTATCACTAATGTAGTTCTATTAAAAACACGAAAAGCTTTAGAGTGTTTGGCATACCCAACAAAAATACCTTCGTCGGCTTTGGCATCGAATTTACCTCTATGTTCATTTCCGTTGTAGAGGATATAACATTTGCAACCAAAGATCTTGAAGAATGCAATGTTGGGAGTTCTACCACGCCAAAGTTCATATGGAGTCTTGTTGTGACGTTTGTTGATGAGGGAGCGATTTTGAGTAAAACATGCAGTGTTGATAGCTTCTTTCCAAAAGTACTTAGGCAATTTCGCTTCGGCTATCATTGTCGCGACCCCGAACCCCGCGGCCCGAGATCGCGAGCTGGACGTCGACTTAAAACCAAAACTCTAAAATATAGAAGTTAAAAATTCCATTTTGAACCAAAAGATGATAACACAAGGTTTTACAAATCCAAGTTTAAATCAACAATGTACAACCAACATAAGCTCCACAGCTTATACTCAAAAGAATAAATATACAATTCTTAATGACGTCAATAATGGTGACACTATCCCCAAAAGGTTATACATTTAAATAATGTAAACCGATCCATAACAACCTGCCCCAATATCTCAATCCTCTCGACGTCCTCCTCGATCCGCGAATCCTAATCCTTTTCCTCCTGGGGGGGGTTAAGGAAAAACAAAGATGGAAATAAACGGGGTGAGATAAAATCTCAGTAAGTTACTAATGCAACTACATGACATGCTAATATGCAATGACCGATAGCAATTAACATAAGATAGATAGGAGCGGAATAATAAGTGACATGCTGGCGAACGGTAACATCCGATAATCAATCATATAAATAAACATATAACAACAAATGAGAGGCTCCCTATCGTCAACCGTCCCATACCGGTTGGAAATAACGACCAGCTCATCAAGCAACACATAAAGATGAAATAAACACTCATAAGTGGATACATAGCCAAGGTTTTCCAAACTGGTACATCCAAATAAAGGATCGCTGCGCAGCTTCAATAATCAACCAATCATCATCTTCATAATAGCATGAAAGCCGAAAAGAAAACCCCGGTACCGGAACCAATAACCAAAGAAGTGCCACAAGGGACGGGAGACATGCCACAAAGTCATGCTCCAAGTAAAGCTAAAATGCACACAAAGGAGCTAGCTCTTCTCACATCCAAGGCCAATCTGGAGGAGGGTAATAAGGGGGCAAAACAATGGTCAACATCACAATGGACTTGGCCGTGCCATCGAAATGTTTCGCATCGCCCAAACACACACAAAATACCAGCTGGACTTTCATATAAAGGCTAAGTAATAAAATACTAGCACAAAAAACAACCATTGATTCCAAAGTAGGGAATCATACCAATTAATCACCACAAAAGATGCAAACAATTACTCAAGAAGAGTTCAACAACAATAGCACAAGGAGTTTCTCATAAAAGAGTCCAACAACATTGACCATTTAAAACATAATGATTCCAAGATAAGGCACGTACGAAATATATCCTAAGATTAATCAAACCGTACGTATCCAATTGCCACTTCACGCTTTATCTCCGTTCATAACGAACCCATTCTAAACACCCCAAACGAATCCAAAAGGTTACACTTATTAGAACATGGTCACGAACGCATCATAAGATGCCCAAACATATACCAAATGATCATCACAAAGATAATCACAACAACTCAACACGGTCACTCAAATGGATTTGCAAAACTTGATCACAAAGGATTGATACAACTCCTCTTACCCTCAAACACCCAATAAAATCCCGAAGTATAAAACTTATAACTTAACTTAACAACCTATACCATCTTGTATTACTCGAAGAGAGCTTCGAAACGATAGTTTACACTCCTAAAACGGAGTCCGGATGAGAAAGTTATGGCCTCCGGAAGATCGAACGAAAAACGGACAATCCGGAAAAAGAGGGATGCGCGCGCCTCCATAAAAAGTGATGCGCGCACCTCCTAAGGTCAGAATGTTGCGATTTCGAAGCAGAAAAGGGTGCGCGCGCCTCCCAAAACATGGTGCGCGCGCCTCCTTGCCCGGAGGGACGAAATCCGGCCAAAATCTGGGTTTCTACCAATTTTCTTACCCATTTCACATAACAATCCAAATCCAACATAATCAACCTTCCTCCAAGCATAAAGATGAACCCAAAACAACTTATAACTAGAATGGGGACTCAAATAATACCATTTATCAACCAAGATCAAGATTCAAACCCAACATTCCTAAAATCACCATTTTTGACCAAAACTCAAAATAAATTCCAAATAAATTCCAAATTCAACCACACTTCAAATATAACACATCAAGCATAATATAAACATGATATGAACACTTTAGCATAAAAAATGGGGGAAAAGCAACTTACCCGGATTTTCTCAAAGTTGTCGGAACTCGAAATTTCTTGGCTTCCTACGATCCTATCGACGATCTAAACATGATTCATGTTTTAAGAAATGAGAAATAAAGAGAGGAAGATGATGGAAATGTAGAGAGAAGTGAGAGACAACTTACCCATTCTTTGGCAATGGAAGAGAGAGGGAGATGGAGTGAGAGAGAGATGAGTTGGGAATGAGGGAGAGGAGAGGGTGTAGGGGGATTTATTTCCAAAAACTTACACTCAGGCCCCTCCTCTACACTATACACAAATACTTACACTCCCTACTAACAATTAAGACCCCAAAACTCTACACTAGCACAAAAGACCCAAATAAAATGCTAGGCATAATTATTATGAAACATAAAGTGCACACATAAATATTTAAATAAATAATAATCTAAATAAATAAATAAGCAATTAAATAAATAATAATTATTTATTACTAATAAAATAGAGCCTAGTTTTCGGGTCGTGACATTCACTCCCCCTTAAAGAAAATTCGACCCGAATTTTAACTAGACTTACCCGAAAGACCCAATAGCTACGGATACGATAGTTTCGCCATTTCTCAAATTCCTCAATTGTCCATTCTAAACCACCACGTAGTAACCCTAAATAATGTTCGCAATACCACGACCTCTCGCACATAACTTTCTTCAATCATAACCTTCACTACTAATTAGAATCCATAATCAAAATTGGAGAATCCCAATTGCTCCCAAACATAACTCTCGAGATATCCCAAGCTCACCTTATTCACAACCTTAATTACACTGCAAAGGTGTTTCCTTTTGTAAATCGCATACTTAGTAGTATTCCCCAGAAATTCAAAACATCACCATCCCGAGCCTAGTTAGCTTTTAAAATATAAAAAGGCTAAAGAAATTTCTATTTCCACAATATTCATCGAAATGGCTATATCTCTATGGATTACCATTATAGTGTCTTCACTTTGAGTTAACACCTTAAATAAATAGTACCATTCAAACCCCAAAATTTCTCGTACAAAGTGTCCACTTAAATCTATGTTATACTCTCATCCCTTCATTAACCTGGTCTTGAAGCCTAAACCATTAAATATACTCAATAGTCCGCAAAACGATCCAAATTTCATCTTCAAAAGATTTTCTCTAACTCCCATTTAAGTCATAATCCGTGCTCATATACCCAAAGGAAATCAACGAACTCTAAATTCAATAGCTAAACCCAGTTAGTCTCTCACGCATACATTTATTGACTTAATGATATTTAACCTCAATGGTACTACCATCATAATAAACCTATTAGCTAACAACGTTCCAATTGACCCAGTGCCAAATCATGATATTCCTTAATTATGCCCAAGTATTGATACTCCACTTCCTCCACATACCCTTGATCCAAATCGTGAAACGCCACCAAGGAGAGATTTAGGACCATAGAACCACTCTCTAACCAAAATTCAAAATGCCTTTAACATGGATCGAGAAATTGTTACTCTCCCAAAATGTACTTATTAGTCTTTTCTAACTTAACACGCTCACCACTATCGATGATTATAACTTCCATAATATACTCATATCCCATAACACATCATGCTTTTCCTCATACTATCCAATTCCGATGCGCTCACGTAGATGCACTACAAGTAAACAAAATCTCCTACCAAGAAATCCTCAATTTGAATCCTCAACTCTTATAACCCAACCGATGCCATAAGGACATTGATCTAAATATTAGCACTACAACCTTGTACTATAACAACTCAATTTAACCCAAGGTTCTCCCCAATTACTAGGTACTACTCAGAAATAAAAATAGAAATTTTTACAAACGATAAATACACCCAACAATTCACCGAAACTAAATACTCGGATTTCAATTAAGGAAAGATAGGTATAACTCTACCCAACTGAACGGTCTCAAACAGTTTTAAGAAATTAGAAATGGAGAATATAACAATCCCCCTACAACAATAGACTAAAGCAATAGTAACATCCAAATCATGTAATAGCAACATAGCTAATCTAGCAGGTGAGACATAACCATACTTAAGCACATCATAAGTACATAAGACTTCATCAGACATCCTACACTCCTCCATAGGAGTAGACACTGACAACACATAAGTCAAAGACTCAAAAGAAATAAATGCGACTAAATGCACAGAAACATATGAATGCAATGATCCTAAAATGCACGCGCTCGCTCTCTCGACGCAAAATAATACCTTCTGAAACTGATGAGTCACCTGCTGAGTGCTGATTGATTGCAAATACTCTACCCGAAATCTTGGGCTTCCCCGAAGCATCCCTCTTCTGACCCTATGATATTCCAGTTCCTGTCCCCGATGACTGAACTCTAAACCTCGGACAATCTTTAACAAAGTGTCCCAACTGACCACACTTCACACATTTTCCTTGCTTCTTCCAACACTTGTCTTCTGAGTTTCCTTTCCTCTGACAGTAACTGCAGACTTTCCCATTTCGTGTACCCTTATTAGAACCTTGATTTCCTACTGTTGGTTGCCCTTGAAGTTGCCTTCTGAATCGAGTTTGCACTCCAGAATTACCTCTGTTATCCGAATGTTGCTGTTGTGACTTACTCTGCCCTCCTTGCTTACCCGGGTTAACCATCTCAGTCTTCCTTCTATGTTCCCCAATATCCTGCTCAATTAAGTAGGCTCGATCCACCGCATCCTGATAAGTCTGAATCCGCTGTGCTATAAGCTGAGTCCGGATGGATGTCTTCAAACCCCTGATCAATCTTATCGCTTTCTGCTCCTCGGTCCGCACAAGGTATTCACAACACCTGGCTAATTCTGTGAACTTAACTGAATACTGTGCTACTAACATCATGCCTTGCTCCAAGCTGAGGAACTCGATCTCTTTCCGGTTTTGATCCACTAGAGAGATAAAATGATCCTTGAATTTCCTCACGAACCACTCCCAAGGATATGGTACAAGAGTCGCATCCCAACTGGTCTTCAGTGACTTCCACCAATGTTCCGCAGTTCCCACGAGCTTATAAGCTGAAAACAGAACCCTATCCTCATCAGTGCAACCAAAGACCTCGTAGATTTTCTCCATCGATTCTATCCATAGCTCGGCCTTCTTCACATCAGGCTCACCGTCGTACTCACTTGGTTTCAACTTCAAGAACTGCTCCAACCCATTTCGCGGAGGTGCTACATGTTCCTCTCTCGGCCCTTGGTCTTGAATTGCTTTCACGGACGCTTCAAACCTGCCCTGAAACACTGCACGGTTTTCTTCCCGTATACCATTCTGATTCTGAGCCCCACTAGAACTTTCACCCGTTCTTCTTCTAGCCATCACAAACAAATACCTGCATAAAATACTCATCGTTACTCACTCCGAACACAACTACCCACCTAGGTCATACTAATCCACCTAGACTTATACTTAGAGCCAAACCATGGCTCTGATACCAACTGTCGCGACCCCGAACCCCGCGGCCCGAGATCGCGAGCTGGACGTCGACTTAAAACCAAAACTCTAAAATATAGAAGTTAAAAATTCCATTTTGAACCAAAAGATGATAACACAAGGTTTTACAAATCCAAGTTTAAATCAACAATGTACAACCAACATAAGCTCCACAGCTTATACTCAAAAGAATAAATATACAATTCTTAATGACGTCAATAATGGTGACACTATCCCCAAAAGGTTATACATTTAAATAATGTAAACCGATCCATAACAACCTGCCCCAATATCTCAATCCTCTCGATGTCCTCCTCGATCCGCGAATCCTAATCCTTTTCCTCCTGGGGGGGGTTAAGGAAAAACAAAGATGGAAATAAACGGGGTGAGATAAAATCTCAGTAAGTTACTAATGCAACTACATGACATGCTAATATGCAATGACCGATAGCAATTAACATAAGATAGATAGGAGCGGAATAATAAGTGACATGCTGGCGAACGGTAACATCCGATAATCAATCATATAAATAAACATATAACAACAAATGAGAGGCTCCCTATCGCCAACCGTCCCATACCGGTTGGAAATAACGACCAGCTCATCAAGCAACACATAAAGCTGAAATAAACACTCATAAGTGGATACATAGCCAAGGTTTTCCAAACTGGTACATCCAAATAAAGTATCGCTGCGCAGCTTCAATAATCAACCAATCATCATCTTCATAATAGCATGAAAGCCGAAGAGAAAACCCCGGTACCGGAACCAATAACCAAAGAAGTGCCACAAGGGACGGGAGACATGCCACAAAGTCATGCTCCAAGTAAAGCTAAAATGCACACAAAGGAGCTAGCTCTTCTCACATCCAAGGCCAATCTGGAGGAGGGTAATAAGGGGGCAAAACAATGGTCAACATCACAATGGACTTGGCCGTGCCATCAAAATGTTTCGCATCGCCCAAACACACACAAAATACCAGCTGGACTTTCATATAAAGGCTAAGTAATAAAATACTAGCACAAAAAACAACCATTGATTCCAAAGTAGGGAATCATACCAATTAATCACCACAAAAGATGCAAACAATTACTCAAGAAGAGTTCAACAACAATAGCACAAGGAGTTTCTCATAAAAGAGTCCAACAACATTGACCATTTAAAACATAATGATTCCAAGATAAGGCACGTACGAAATATATCCTAAGATTAATCAAACCGTAGGTATCCAATTGCCACTTCACGCTTTATCTCCGTTCATAACGAACCCATTCTAAACACCCCAAACGAATCCAAAAGGTTACACTTATTAGAACATGGTCACGAACGCATCATAAGATGCCCAAACATATACCAAATGATCATCACAAAGATAATCACAACAACTCAACACGGTCACTCAAATGGATTTGCAAAACTTGATCACAAAGGATTGATACAACTCCTCTTACCCTCAAACACCCAATAAAATCCCGAAGTATAAAACTTATAACTTAACTTAACAACCTATACCATCTTGTAGTACTCGAAGAGAGCTTCGAAACGATAGTTTACACGCCTAAAACGGAGTCCGGATGAGAAAGTTATGGCCTCCGGAAGATCGAACGAAAAACGGACAATCCGGAAAAAGAGGGATGCGCGCGCCTCCATAAAAAGTGATGCGCGCGCCTCCTAAGGTCAGAATGTTGCGATTTCGAAGCAGAAAAGGGTGCGCGCGCCTCCCAAAACATGGTGCGCGCGCCTCCTTGCCCGGAGGGACGAAATCCGGCCAAAATCTGGGTTTCTACCAATTTTCTTACCCATTTCACATAACAATCCAAATCCAACATAATCAACCTTCCTCCAAGCATAAAGATGAACCCAAAACAACTTATAACTAGAATGGGGACTCAAATAATACCATTTATCAACCAAGATCAAGATTCAAACCCAACATTCCTAAAATCACCATTTTTGACCAAAACTCAAAATAAATTCCAAATAAATTCCAAATTCAACCACACTTCAAATATAACACATCAAGCATAATATAAACATGATATGAACACTTTAGCATAAAAAATGGGGGAAAAGCAACTTACCCGGATTTTCTCAAAGTTGCCGGAACTCGAAATTTCTTGGCTTCCTACGATCCTATCGACGATCTAAACATGATTCATGTTTTAAGAAATGAGAAATAAAGAGAGGAAGATGATGGAAATGTAGAGAGAAGTGAGAGAGAACTTACCCATTCTTTGGCAATGGAAGAGAGAGGGAGATGGAGTGAGAGAGAGATGAGTTGGGAATGAGGGAGAGGAGAGGGTGTAGGGGGATTTATTTCCAAAAACTTACACTCAGGCCCCTCCTCTACACTATACACAAATACTTACACTCCCTACTAACAATTAAGACCCCAAAACTCTACACTAGCACAAAAGACCCAAATAAAATGCTAGGCATAATTATTATGAAACATAAAGTGCACACATAAATATTTAAATAAATAATAATCTAAATAAATAAATAAGCAATTAAATAAATAATAATTATTTATTACTAATAAAATAGAGCCTAGTTTTCGGGTCGTGACAATCATCGTCTTTCCTGCTTCAATCAACGTCCTATTCTTTCTTTCCACTACACCATTTTGTTGTGGAACTCCAGCAGTTGAGAAGTTGTGATATATCCCATGATCGTCGGAATATCGAGCAACACCGTTGTTCTTGAATTCTGTTCCATTATCGGATCGAACACTAACAATGTCATCTTCTTTTTGGGTTTGAAGCAGTCTGAATAGAGTGGTGAGAATGTCGTAACAATCATCTTTTGAGATCATCATTTCCACCCATGTATATCTTGAGAAATCGTCCACCACAACTAAAGTATATTTATTTCTTTTGATGCTTGCAGTGGTAACTGGTCCAAATAGATCAATGTGCAGCAGTTGCAAACATTTTGAAGTTGAGGGATTTGTCTTGCTGGAGAAAGACTGCTTTGATTGTTTGCCTAGTTGAGAAGCTGCGCATTTTTTGTCATGATGATCAGTAACTTTGGGGAGTCCTTTGACAAGATTGTCCCTGCTGAGTTTTGATAGACATTTGAAGTTCAAGTGACTCATGCGCTTGTGCCATAGCCAACTATTCTCGCTTACACTTTTAGCTACAAAACAAAGATTAGTACTAGAGTTCATACTATGGAAATCAATAATATAAATATTTGTCTTACGATATCCCGTGAGTAAGATAGCTCCAGTTTTGTCATTCTTGATAAGACATTGCGTTGAAGTGAAATGGCATTCTAATCCTTTGTCGCAGAATTGAGATATGGATAATAAGTTGTGCTTGAGTCCTTCGACGAGTGAGACTCTTTCAATGCACACTTTGTCTTTCTTGAGCTTTCCATATGCTACAACTTGACCTTTGTTATTATCGCCAAATGTTACGGAGGGACCTCTTTCTTCATGGACATCTTCTAATAAGGATTCATCTCCAGTCATGTGTCTTGAACACCCACTATCGAGAATCCATTCATAATTTCTAGCTTTTGAAGATCCAGCCATGAAACAAAGAACCTGAAATATAGACATTTAAGCAGGTCCCCTTTATTCCTTTTGGGTCCTAGGGTTAGCAACTTTTGACAACCCACTCTTGCTTGACCTTAGGATTTTTACGTCCTTTGGCATTGGGAGTGAATCGCAAAAGGCATTCCACGGCCTTGTGTCCAGAACAATCACAAATGGAACAATGATGAAATCCACTAATCACATGAGTTTTCACAAACTCTTTACTTTTCTTAGGGATATCATTCTTCCTTGGGTCAGATGAGTCAGCCTTAACAAAATCTTTCTTTTGAAATTTTGGAGCGCTTTTTCTAGGAGTACGCATAGGGCTAGGATGCGCATGGCGGTGAGGCGCATGGCTCCTTGGCGCATAATGATTACTTGTAGAAGGAGCGCTCTTGGTTTCAAGAGGGATTTTGCTAGAGGATGATTCATCTGTAGCTATATCTTTCCCATTAGCTTTCCCAAATTGCTTCATTGGGTAGACATAATGGAATGTTTGTCTCTTGACTTTTTCCTGTCCTTTACCCATTGAATTAGAATGTTTTTCCTTGGGAATTTCAAAAGTTTGTTGGTTTGTAAATTCACTATTTCTTTCAGCACAGGCATCACATTTAAAGTTGCCACTAGTTGATGAGAATCCCAAGCCACTTTTATCACCACTGACTTTTTGGGACTCAAATATGTTCTTCATAGTGACACGAGAATTGGACCACTCATTTGTAATCTTTTTAAGATCAGTAATTTGGGCAACCAATTCATCGTTTTGAACTTTAAGAAGTGAGTTCTGTTCTATTAGAAAAGAGTTTTTAACAGTAAGAGGAGTCATGCTCTTTATCTGCTCCTTAAGGAGGGTGAGTTCAGATTTAAGTAGAGATTTCTCGGTCTTAAGCTGGGAAATTTCATCACATGATAGTGCTAAAGCTTCCTTCATACTATCAAATCTAGTGATTACCTTTTCAGCCTTCTTGAACAATTTTCCTTGTTCAACAATCACTTCATCATCATTGATTTTGGAGATTGGAGCAGTTGGTTCAACCTGTGGTCTAATGTATGCCCCTTTTCTCAATTTGTTCCTTGCTCCAAGATCACATCGTGAGAATAGCAATCCACCATCGTTTTGAGCCGGAGTGAGAAATCCTTGTTCAACGAGCTCGCTGATGGTTGGTCCTTTCTTCTTTTTTACTTCTTGAAAACCTGCAGATTTCTTGATAGGCTTATTCAAGGCATTCATATAGGGAACATCCTTGGAGAAGTCATCATCAGAATCATAAGCATCAACTTCATCATCATTTGCCATCAAACAAACGAGTCCATCATCGGAATCTTCATCGCTCTCATCGGAGTCTGTTTCAATCCAAGTGTTGTGCTCATTTGCAGGTGCTTCTTCTTCAGCAACCATTCCCTTGTGACGAGTGAACTTGGGACTGAATTTGGGAGTATGGCTGCTCTTCTTCTGCATATATTCAAATTTGGGAATCGGGCAGCTTGATGCAAAATGTCCGGGTTTCCTGCAATTAAAACAAACAAGATCTTCTTTTCTTTTTGAATTACTGCTCCTTGAAAACTTTTGAGGAGCTTTGCTGGTAGATCCTTGAAATTTGTTGGTTGAGCCGGGTCTTGAGAATTTTCTGAAATTTTGAAATTTCTTCACAAATAAAGCGAAGTCTTCATCATCCATGTCTAATAACTCAGAAGTAGAAATTTTGGGATCGGAGCTTTTCTCATCTTGTACAGGCGCAGGAGTAGGCGCAGGTGTAGGCGCAGCTTCTCTGTGCGCCATCATAGCCATAGATTTTGACTTTCCTTCAGTTTCGCTGATTCGTTGGAGTTTGAGTTCGTAAACTTTGTGATTTGCATATAGGTTCCTTAAAGTCCAAACATCTAAAGTTCCAGCGTCTTCAAGAGCGCTAGATTTATGTAGGTATCTTGATCCAAAAGCTTGTAGAAAATTTACATTCAAATCTTTGTTGGTAAACTTCATGCCAAGTGAAATACATAGATTGATAATTTCACAGTAGCGTTCATAAGTTTGCCTTAAGTTTTCACCGGGGAGTTGAGAGAAATTGTTGAACCTCTTTTGAACTTCGTATTTCTTGTTCTCCTTGCAAACCATGTCTCCTTCTATATGCTCTTCAATAACATCCCATAGCTCATTAGCAGTAGCACAATGCATGACTTGTTGTTTCATAGCCGTGCTTAGAGTGCTTAGAAGAATGTTTCTTGCTTTGCCATCATTTGCAACTCTTCTAATTTCTTCCTCGGTCCATTCTTCCCTTGGTTTGAGAACTGTAGGTTGGGCAGCGTTGGTGCGTGGATTTGGATTCGCCTTCATCGGAATATAAGGTCCATAAATGACGGTGTCATGGAGCCTTTCATCGATTGAGTTGAGATGAGTCAATATGCTGAATTTCCACACGTCAAAATGATCTTCATCAAAGACCGGAACGTGAGTGTAGTTTGCAGTTGCCATAGGTTTTGAGTTTGCCATTTAGAATCGGCACCCAAGCTGTTAAGCTTGAAAAACAGAAATGTTTTATAAAGGTGTTTGCTCTGATACCACTTGTTGGTCCCAGAAGGGCAACAAGGGTATGAAAATTTCTAGAGGGGGGGGGGGTGAATAGCGATTTAAAATTATTTTCAAACCCTTTTGCAAAGCAATGGCTTATGCGCACGACTCTTAAATTGGCTAAGTATAGCGCGCATCAAGAGTGTGAAATGCACATCGGGAGTCTTAAAGCAGTCACTTATGCGCAGGGAGTATGCGCAGAAGTGTAACTACGCACGCACTAAGTTTTAGCTTAAAGATAGGCGCAAGATGGAACTAAGGCAAAAAGCTCACAAACACAATTCTGTCAAAGCAATACAATCTACAAAGATCAAACAAAACAATATATGAGTATAGCTTAAAATGTAGAATGAAAAGCACAAACAATAGACACGCTATTTGGAGAGGTTCGATCGGAAAAAGATCTACGTCCTCTACCAAGATGGTTAGTCTTGGATTTCTAATGGAGATCTTATTATGAGAGAGTTACAGATTACAACGATTTAGAATAAACTTTCTCAAAGATCTATAATCTATGAATGAACAAAATCCTAGACAATAACCAGTGTTTCTCTAGGAGTATGATCAATAAGATCGGAACTTCAAGAGGTGAGTGTGTGTATCAGAAATCTGGGCTCTTTGAATCTATAAGATGGAGAGCACAAGATTCTGGTGTTATAAAGGCTTTATAGGATCTGGGCTTGGATTGAGTATGAAGGTGAGAAGGTTGTTCTTGAGAATTCTGGAAATGAGCAAGCAATCTTCAAATCTTCAAACTTTCTCTTTGGAAGCAATTCTTTAGCAATTCACAAGCAACTTGGAGAATGAGGATGAGCTTGCTATTTATAGCTGAGCTCCAAGAAATAGCCGTTGGGGAGCAGAGCAAGGACGATGTGCTGTCACAATGTGATTGGTGCGCACGTGTCCTTTATAGCCGTTGGAGACAGCAAGTTGACAGAATTCAAACTTCTTCTAGAAGGATGACAGCTGTCTTTATATTTGAAATTCAAACTAGAGGCGCGTCTCTATCTACGTGTATGCTGAGTGTATTTGATTTGTCGATTGTCCACATCAGCATTTTGGC
The DNA here is from genome assembly GCA_026119855.1 of Campanula takesimana. Taxonomy (NCBI): domain Eukaryota; kingdom Viridiplantae; phylum Streptophyta; class Magnoliopsida; order Asterales; family Campanulaceae; genus Campanula; species Campanula takesimana. Next base: position 250,014 of record JAOWBW010001368.1, on the reverse strand, counting down.
TCATTCGAAAGCGTAGCTTGAGATGACGCTTTCCAAGTTATACAATGGTAGGTCAAGAGATGAAAGAATAAACCAAGGAAGGTCTTTCGTGCGCATGATGCTCATGCGCATAGGATGCGCAGAAGATGCGCTGCGCATGGAAGGATGCGCACCAAAGTTGGCTTTTTGCTCTTTTGACCTTGAATCCAAAGCTTCAGCCCTAACCTCTAAGCCTAGTCTATAAAGAGGACTTAGCTAAAAATTGAAGTTATAAAAACTTCTTACATAGGGTCCTAAAGTCCTTAAAATACACTTAGGTGATGGTATCAATCAATTCTAACAAAGTAGGAGGGTTAAGTGATAAGCATACCCAACAAAAGGATTTTGAAAGAATGGAAAACCTCTCTACGGAAATCTGACCTTGTGTTTCCTACTTTTACTATTCTGTGCGGGATTGTGGATGCCATTATGGCTTAGTTTCGACCGCACCGTTTAACATGTCCCTTTCGGTTGTCCCTTAAAATTCACAAGGTTTGATTGCATCAATGCGTTGTTTAACAAAGTGCAAAACAACTACGGAATCACTTAGGTTTGGTTAATTGAATGGTGGATTCCGATGAGAATATGGGACCCTTGCCCGAATTGTCCGTTTGGGAGAGTGCAATACAAGTGAAAAACAAGGGGCTCATATTCTAGGGTGACAGGATCCACTATTCCATGACAAACTAGATAGTAACCTCTCAAAATGGATTGAATTCCATCTGACCAATAGGATTAAAATCTACAAATCTGACTGTCAGGTTAGATGTCTCGTACGAGACATCCTTTGTCTCGTATGAGACTTCCTTTGTCTAGTACGAGACATCTCTCCTTTTTTGTGAGTCTGTCGTATTGGTCAACCCTATTTTATAAAAGCCGACTTGTTGATGCCCCAGCCTGGATTTGACACAGTTTCTGTACTCTAGGTTCGTCCGATCAGTAAAGTAGCGCCACGCTCCTGACACAATGCCCGCACGCACAGAAATGTCTCTCAGAGAAATCTCTCAAAGTCTTCATTTCAAGATGGAAGCCACAGGAGGTTGGAAGGAAGGCCTACCTAATGGAGAGGCCCCAGAAATCAATATCATGCAAGAATTTCGCTTCAGAGGGCTCGAATATGCCTCTTATTATGCTCTTGACCAAGTTAAAGAGCGTAACAAGTAAAGCGAAAAAGATTGGGCTGAGATCGAGAAGAGGATCGACGACAGTAAGCTCGAAATGCTACAAGCCGAATATAATGAAATGAGTAAATGGTACAATGCCACCATTGAGAGAGCTCAGAATTTGGAAGACAACCAAGAAAAGGTCATCAATGATGAGGTAGGTAACTGCATCAGCCTACTTTATCATTACCTAAAGAACCAATTGGAGGAAGAACATAATCATCACCTCAATGTCATGAGGGACCATTACGAGAGCATCATGCGAAGCCTCCAACCTAAGCCACCAAGAGTCTACACAGATTTAAGTCAAATCCGACTTGGGAGAGTGTTCCGTGAGCTTAAGAGGGAAGGCAAGCTAGCACCTATGAAGGGGTACAAACCCAAGTATAAGGGGGCCGGAAAGGCCTTGTACCTGTATTGCTACTACCATCAGTGCCGCGGTAATCACACCAACAAATGCGATAACTTGAGGGATAAGATCCAAGATCTCATCGACCAAGGCACCCTACAGATAATAGGCAATGGAATCGGCCTCGTGTTGAAAAATGAGAGGTCCAAACATCAAGCTCCTTTTCCACTACATTAGTTAGTAGTTTAATAGACTAGTTTTTACTTCATTTTAATAGATTAGACGTTTCTTTCCTTTATTTTATTAAACTAGTTGTTTTTTCGTTTTTTAAGGGATCCTACTCATCCAAGAAACATTGTGGGTAAGAGAACGCCCTCCTATCAATTTCAACTTTTACTAATAGTTATTTTCTTTTATATTTCCCACCTTTTTTGTACTTCCCAAAAGGAAAGTAGTGTGGAGATGGTAGAAGTGCACAATGAAAATGATTATTCTAAGGAGATTCCATTCTCCGAAACGCTCCAAGTACTTAACATGATGCTAAAAGAAGGGTACTTCCCCGGCCTTGGACTTGGCAGGCATTTGTAAGGGATAAAAGAACCACCACCTGTCGTTCTATACCCCCCAGAATATGCTCTAGGGTATGTATCACCACTCAAAGGCATCCCTAAGGAAGAAAGGGATTGGATCTCATACATAGTGCCACTAGCACCACCCTATCGAAAGACTCTAAACGGGTACTTTGTACCCTAGGGGGAAAACTTGCCATACTTCATGTTCCCTGAGCCGTGGATCGACCATAGAGGGAAGCGCCAACCGGGCTTTGAAATTTTTAGTGTCTGTGATCCGTACTTACTTGAAACAGAACCGATGCAACCGATGAGCTCACCCAAGAGGACTTGGATGCCATCGCGGAACGTGTATTCCCCTACTTTCTTAATGAAAAAATAGATCTTTCTGAGTATCCCGAGATTGCTAGCGTCATAAATGATGAAATAACTAATAACTCTAACGAATTAGATAATAATGAGTCATATGACGAGATAGATCAAGAAAATGAACAAATCTTAAAAGAAATTAATAAGCAAGTAGGTCATCGTGGCAGAAATAGTCCTATTGATGCCGAAGAAATGCAACTAGTTAATCTGGGGACGGAGGATGATCCGAAAGAGACCAAGATTGGCAGTTTCTTCAAGGGGGAAGACCGACGAACCCTCATAGCGCTTCTCCGAGAATTCGTAGATGTGTTCGCTTGGTCCTACAAAGATATGCCGGGGTTAGCCAATTCGATTGTTGAGCACAAGATACCGCAGCTTCCCGATTCAAAGCCAGTCAAGCAGAAACTCCGCAGAATTAAGCCAGAGTGGTCAGTACAAGTAAAACAAGAGATAGAGAAACTCCTGAGTGTTGGGTTCATAAAAGTAATAGAGTATCCAACCTGGTTGGCTAATACTGTGCAGGTTTCCAAGGCAAATGGAAAGGTCCGCATCTGTGTTGATTTCCGTAACCTCAATAAAGCATCTCCAAAAAATGATTTTCCTCTTCCCAACATAGACATGCTCGTTGATAATACCACGGAATACGAAGTCCGTTCATTCGAAGATGGATTCGCTGGTTACAACCAGATCCTCATGGCCGAGGAAGACCAACACAAAACAGTGTTTACCACACCTTGGGGGACGTTCTGTTATACAGTCATGCCATTCGGATTCAAAAATGCTGGAGCCACTTATCAGAGAGCTGTAACTGAGCTGTTCCATGACATGATACATAAAGAGATTAGCCATCCAAAACTTGAACCAATCTAGGAATCACAAGACTAAAACAAATAGGAAAATGAAACCCCAAAATCCACACACAAACCAACTACCCAAAACCCATTCCAGATCAGCAAGTCTGGACTGGTTCTGTTACTGGTTTTGTCGAATTTATCGAAAATTCCATATTCAGATTTTAACCAAAATCAGAACAAATTTTGACCAGCGAGTGCCCGCCTGGTCTTCAGCGAGCGGGCGCCTGAATGGTCAGAATGGTACAAAATTTTAAAGTTCGAAAATTTTGTCTCAAAATTATTTTCCCCGATTATTAAAACTTTGATCTGATCAAAATCAATAATCGAAATAATTCAGAATCCACCATAATTTTTATTGCGATTGAATCGTGCGATTAAAGTTGCAAAACAATAAACCACATAAAATCACAAAACACATAAACATCATATTCCAATATTCATATCATGCAAGGCACATAAACAATTTATATACACATAACATGATCTTAGTATTGAATTAATCAACATGAACGGGGCTCTGATACCACTGTTAGGTTTCCAAGTAACATGCGCAGCGGAATATAGCAATTAAAATTTTTAAGAAACCCAAAGCCATAGATCCGTTCATATGATTAAATCAAATACAACAACATGAATAAAGGATAAACTAACCCTTGATGACTATCAAAGTTTTCTTTGGTCTTGGTGGAGAAACTTGAAGCTTTATCACGGACAAAATCACGAACTTTGTAGATGATAAAATTCACCCTCTAGCGGTGTCCACACTTCGAACGAATATCAAGAGACTCCTTAATCTTGGTTGCTAGACCAATAATTATGAAACACACTTTCACAATTTAATAAAGAACTATATGGAATTTATTTGTGAATTATTTTGTTCCTCAATCAAAGATATCTTAGAACAAAATAAAATCTCTCTCAAACTCTTTGAGACTCACAAAAGCACCACCAAGGATGGTCTGGCCGAATTGGGGTTTTTATACACAATTAAGACCTATTCCAAATAGGTAACTTATGCCAAAAACCTTTCCTAATCGAATTAGGAATTTTTCTGTCGGCATACCGGGCGCCCGCCTGGTCCAACCCAGGCGCCCGCTCATTTGGCCAGAAGGTTCAGGTCTTTCAGAATTAATTCAGGCGCCCGCCTGGTCCAACCCAAGCGCCCGCTCGGTTGACCAGGAAGCCCAGAATTCATTCAGAAATTCCTTTGAGATCCTTCGACCCTAAATTCCAATATGGTCCTCTTATTTAAGATTCGGTCTATTGTGTGTGACCCTCTAGGATTATACTAAGTTGGCAATGGGCTCAAACATGAAACCATAAGATATGATTAGGTTCTAGCAAACCGTCATACCTACCCAAATAGTATAACTAGATACAAGTTCGCTGTCACGCCCCGGAAATCTTAAAAATCCATAAATATAAAATTTACATAATATACATCTCCAAAATGTAATATACCAAACCGGGCGCGTGAATTCAACTATAAACCAATACCATCAAACAACACCTCAACGAGATTATAACTCGGAGACTAGAAACAAATGCGGAAGCAAGAACAACTTATTAACAAAAATACCCAAAGTACAACCGTATATACAAATATTGAACGACTACGAACCCACAATAAAATACATAAAGGCTCCGAAGAGCAACTATCCCAATTACGATCAACCTGCTCAGAAGATTCCCGCTACAATGGGCCTCACAACGCTACCACTTTCTTTCCTGGGGGGGTTAAGGAAAAACAATTTGAAACAAGAAACGGGGTAAGATAAAATCTCAGTAAGTTACTAAATGCATCTACATGGCATAATATCATGCAAATCAACGATAACTGAACAAGTAAATCACGTAACAACAAATGAGAAAGCTCCCTATCGCCAACTGTCCCATACCAGTTGGAAATAACGACTAACTCATCATGCAGCACATAAGACTGAAATAAACACGTAACAAAGGATACTTAGCCAAGGTTTCACCAAACTGATAGAACAATCGCTGCGCAGCTTCAACCGATCAACCAATCAACAATAGCAGTATAACCACTGAAGAGAACCCCGGTCAGAACCGACCAATCAATCAATCAACCCATCAAGCCATCTTCATAGTAGCATAAAAGCTGAAGAGAAACCCGGTACCGGAACCAATAACAATGAGAGTGTCACAAAGGACAAGAACCATGACACAAAGTCATGCTCGGTAGCTAGATACATTCCCAAAGGAAGCTAACTTACCTCTTCCAAGGCCAATCTGGAAAAGGGGTATAAAAGGGGCAAAACAATGGTCAACATTATAATGGACTTGGCTTTGCCATTATAATCTTTCCCATCGCCCGATGCAACAAATATGCCAGCTGGGCTTCCAAATAAATGCTAAGTAATAAATACTAGCTTAATTAAACAGTTTAGGGTTCCAAAGTAGGGAACCATGCCAAATAATCACCATAAAGATGCAACGGTTACTCATGAAGAGTTTAACAACAACAATAACAAGAATTTCTCATAATGAGCACAACAACGATAAACGGAATTGCTCATAAGGAGCCCAACAATATTGACCATAAAAACATGATGATTTCATGATAAGGCACATACCAAACACATCCCTAAGATGATACTCACAAGTTACTCATTAAGAGTACAACCCAAACGGTCGCTCACACACAGTATAACGACTATTACTAAGATGAACCTAAACGTTTACTCATGAAGATGTACTAAGACTATCAACTCCCTATATTTATACACCTAGAATTCCAAATAGGAAGTCCGAATGAATACACCATAAAGAAGCTAATCAAAACCACAGGTACCCAATCACCATATCACGCTTTATATTCGTTCATAAACGAACCAATTCTCAACACCCCAAACGAACACAAAAGGTTACACCTATTCCTACATGATCACAAACGGACCAAACCCAACACTTTAGTGTTCCAAAATAACCCTCTAGGTACTATAGGATATCGCCTAAAACCTAGACTAAGTCTTATCCTAAAATCAATCCGATCAGTAAATTAGCTTTCAATTAAATGGTCTCAAGGTATGAAATCCTCACTTATATCACAAAGATGATCACAACAACTCAACACGGTCACTCAAATGGATTTGCAAAACTTGATCACAAAGGATTGATACAACTCCTCTTACCCTCAAACACCCAATAAAATCCCGAAGTATAAAACTTAGAACATAACTGAACGACCCATCCCATCTTGTAGTACTCTAAGAGAGCTTCGAAACGATAGTTTACACGCATAAAACGGAGTCCGGACGAAGAAGTTATGGGGGAAACAGTTTTAGAAGAAAATGGAAGAATATATCAGAGTCCCAGCTTGGCACGACCGTGCCTAAGAAAGTGGCACGACCGTGCCAAACATGACGAGAGGAAAGTGAATATTGGCACGACCGTGCCAAATAAAGGGGCACGACCGTGCCAGAAGAACAATGCCCATATTTCTTCCTGGGTTCATACATACCCGAAAATGACACCCAAACAACCCAAAATTCTTACCATTTCTCAAATACTCAAAATCAAGACTTCCAATAAGCATAACAATGAACCAAAACAACTTATAAACTTGAATAGGACCAAAATAACACATCTAGAAACCCAAATCAAGGTTTAAATCCCAACCTTCATATAATCACCATTTTTAACCAAAAATCCAAATAAATTCCAAACTCAATCAAACTTCAAATATAACAACTAAAGCATTATATAAGCATGATATGAACAATTTAGCATATTAATGGGGGAAAAGCAACTTACTTGAATTTTCTCAAAGTTGCCGGAACTCGAATATTTTTAGCCCTCTACGATCCTAACGACGATCTAAACAAGTTTTATGTTTTAAGAAATGAGAAATAACAAGAGGAAGATGGTTAGATTGAAGAGAGAAGGTGGAGAAGAAAAACTTACCCAAATGTAGAGAGAGAGAGTGTGTGTGCTGGAGAGAGAGAGGAAAGTGTGGGAGAAATGAGGGAGGAGAGGGGGGATGGAGGGCGTAAGTAGGAATATTTAGGAATTTACACATAGACCCCCTCCCCTATACACTAACTCAATCATCTTATATTCCCCACTAACATTTAAGACTCAACACTTCTACACTAGCACAAATGGCCCAAATAAAATGCTAGGCAAAAATTATTAAGAAACACAAAATGCACACATAATTATTTAAATAAATAAATAATTTAAATAAATAAATAAGAAATAAATAAATAATTAAATATTTATTACTACGAAAATAGAGGTGGGTTTTCGGGTCGTGACAATCTACCCTCCTTAAAAAGAATTCGCCCACGAATTCACTCATCAAAATCACAATGCACGGTCATAATGAGGCGACAAAATATCAACTCGCATAAAGCACTCCTAACCCCAAATCAAGTACCTATTAAAGATTTCAGACATCAATTCCATGACTCAAATAAACCCACACATATTGAACACATACATATCTCAAGCATATTCATATCAACATCCTAGAGTTAACTTCCTCTTTCATCCCGAATTTCACATTCTCAAGACTATCACTTGTTCACCAATTCTGAGACATAGCTGATTTGATCCTATTTAGCATCACGCTCACCATCAACCCTTAAATCATCAACATCATATGTTTTACTTTTCGGGTTCACCCGTACGCATTGACGATCTAGACATCATCCCAAGTAATCATACTACTACCCGAACAAATAAGAGAAGGAATAGGGCTAACGATTATTGTCACCCAATGACTTAATGATATACTCAAAAATTTACCGTCATCAACTATCCGATCAAATGAGATTCCACTACCACACTCACTTTCCTTATAAGATAAAACATAATACAGTCATAACCTTTGAATTTCTCAAATACTAGCATTACCTAATACTTAGTTTTCTAAGGAAATATATCCATCAACTTTTGATAGTCCGATATCATAACGTTTCAACTTGGTCCCAAAATAAAATATAATATAACCCGCTAAGGTAAAACCACTAGAATCACAACCAATTCCAAGTCACAGATAGCTCCACTTATCAAGCGTTAATCCTCAAAATATATGCAAATACTTTATCGCCCAAAATCGCAGAATCCAGATTACTCCTAAACACAATTCTCGAGATACTACAAACTCGTCTTATTCACAACCTTAATTATACCGCAAAGATACTTCCATTGGAAAATCGCATACTTAATATTACTTCCCAGAAATTCAAAATATTAAACAATTTCGAGCTTGCACAACATCTTAAACTATGAAAAGCTAAAGAAATTTCTCATCCTTCAAATGTTAACCGCGTGACTATATCTCTAAGGATTACCATTAAAGTAGCAACTGTAACGATCCGAACTTTTCACAATCTTTATTTTCATAAACATCTATATATTACAACTTACAACTCTAAAAGATATTACAAATGATCACTAATAATCCGAAATATTAAATAAACTGCTCCGTCCCAATACAGAATCATAGTATCCTTTAATATGCCAAAGTATCTATACTCAACTTCCTTTACAAATCCTTAATCAAAACGAGAACGCCACTAAGAAAAGATTCAGAACCAAGTGACAACTGTTTAACTAAAACCCGAAAATGCCTTTAATATTGCTCGAGAATTTCTTACTTTCTCAAAATATGTCTAGACCTTTAAACTTAACGTGCTTACCATCATTGATGATTATAACTCCCACCATATACTCATAACTCATTTTGCTTTAACTCAACTCCAGTCATGTACTAAAATGATTCCAAAAGTATCATAACTCAACTTCTTATTATGACCCATAATAAATTAAGTATTTCCTCATACTAAACAATTCCGATGCACTCACTTAGATGTACTAAAAGTAAAGAAAAACTCCTATCAAGAAATTTACAAATTGAATCTTTAACTCTTTTAACCCAACCGATACTATATGCTCACTGATTCACCCATCCGAATTGTAGCTTATATTAACTCATCATATAACCCAAGTTCTCTATCGGTTAAGCGACATATTGTACTCAATATAAATTATACCTAATATTTCAAAATTAATATTGCCAACAAAATAAGCTAAATTCCCAGCACAACCTTATAATAAAGATTTTCTGACTTTCAAGATAGAACCTGAACATTATATATACTTAGTATGATCCTAAAGAAAGTCAAACATACTAATATAGAAATATTCACCACCCATCGATGGCACACAAGAAACTCGTAACACACGAAAAGCTAAACCATACCACTTAACTCATCAATATCTCGCATAGGTGACATAACCAAATCATCCCATATATATACTAGTAACAATCACGTAGTTCCGTATTCGAGCATACACCTCAACATAAATCCATGAATGATAACAATCAGGCGAACATAGCGCAAAACGTTGTTCACTTTACGAAATAGATAAGCCCGAGCCATCAGATTGCACTCTCGATTCCCAAACCAACTAACCCCAAGGGAACCATTACTATTAACACCAATCTATACTTGATATACCACAAGAGAAGAAACACTCGGCGTCAATATCACGACTTATAACTCAACCAATTTCTACCTTAACCTCATTCTTTCAAGAAAACTTAGTTTCTAAACCACTCAAAATCATAACACCCAAGTATTGAAACCTACTCAATATCAGAGTTCTTATTCTCTTTCAATATCTAAAACCATTGCCCTGATACCAACTGTCACGCCCCGGAAATCTTAAAAATCCATAAATATAAAATTTACATAATATACATCTCCAAAATGTAATATACCAAACCGGGCGCGTGAATTCAACTATAAACCAATACCATCAAACAACACCTCAACGAGATTATAACTCGGAGACTAGAAACAAATGCGGAAGCAAGAACAACTTATTAACAAAAATACCCAAAGTACAACCGTATATACAAACACTGAACGACTACGAACCCACAATAAAATACATAAAGGCTTCGAAGAGCAACTATCCCAATTACGATCAACCTGCTCAAAAGATTCCCGCTACAATGGGCCTCACAACGCTACCACTTGCTTTCCTGGGGGGGGGGGGTTAAGGAAAAACAATTTGAAACAAGAAACGGGGTGAGATAAAATCTCAGTAAGTTACTAAATGCATCTACATGGCATAATATCATGCAAATCAACGATAACTGAACAAGTAAATCACGTAACAACAAATGAGAAAGCTCCCTATCGCCAACTGTCCCATACCAGTTGGAAATAACGACTAACTCATCATGCAGCACATAAGACTGAAATAAACACGTAACAAAGGATACTTAGCCAAGGTTTCACCAAACTGATAGAACAATCGCTGTGCAGCTTCAACCGATCAACCAATCAACAATAGCAGTATAACCACTGAAGAGAACCCCGGTCAGAACCGACCAATCAATCAATCAACCCATCAAGCCATCTTCATAGTAGCATAAAAGCTGAAGAGAAACCCGGTACCGGAACCAATAACAATGAGAGTGTCACAAAGGACAAGAACCATGACACAAAGTCATGCTCGGTAGCTAGATACATTCCCAAAGGAAGCTAACTTACCTCTTCCAAGGCCAATCTGGAAAAGGGGTATAAAAGGGGCAAAACAATGGTCAACATTATAATGGACTTGGCTTTGCCATTATAATCTTTCCCATCGCCCGATGCAACAAATATGCCAGCTGGGCTTCCAAATAAATGCTAAGTAATAAATACTAGCTTAATTAAACAGTTTAGGGTTCCAAAGTAGGGAACCATGCCAAATAGTCACCATAAAGATGCAACGGTTACTCATGAAGAGTTTAACAACAACAATAACAAGAATTTCTCATAATGAGCACAACAACGATAAACGGAATTGCTCATAAGGAGCCCAACAACATTGACCATAAAAACATGATGATTTCATGATAAGGCACATACCAAACACATCCCTAAGATGATACTCACAACTTACTCATTAAGAGTACAACCCAAACGGTCGCTCACACACAGTATAACGACTATTACTAAGATGAACCTAAACGTTTACTCATGAAGATGTACTAAGACTATCAACTCCCTATATTTATACACCTAGAATTCCAAATAGGAAGTCCGAATGAATACACCATAAAGAAGCTAATCAAAACCACAGGTACCCAATCACCATATCACGCTTTATATTCGTTCATAAACGAACCAATTCTCAACACCCCAAACGAACACAAAAGGTTACACCTATTCCTACATGATCAGAAACGGACCAAACCCAACACTTTAGTGTTCCAAAACAACCCTCTAGGTACTATAGGATATCGCCTAAAACCTAGACTAAGTCTTATCCTAAAATAAATCCGATCAGTAAATTAGCTTTCAATTAAATGGTCTCAAGGTATAAAATCCTCACTTATATCACAAAGATGATCACAACAACTCAACACGGTCACTCAAATGGATTTGCAAAACTTGATCACAAAGGATTGATACAACTCCTCTTACCCTCAAACACCCAATAAAATCCCGAAGTATAAACTTATAACTTAACTGAACGACCCATCCCATCTTGTATTACTCGAAGAGAGCTTCGAAACGATAGTTTACACGCCTAAAACGGAGTCCGGACGAAGATGTTATGGGGGAAACAGTTTTAGAAGAAAAGGGAAGAATATATCAGAGTCCCAGATTGGCACGACCGTGCCTAAGAAAGTGGCACGACCGTGCCAAACATGACGAGAGGAAAGTGAATATTGGCACGACCGTGCCAAATAAAGGGGCACGACAGTGCCAGAAGAACAATGCCCAGATTTCTTCCTGGGTTCATACATACCCGAAAATACCCAAAATTCTTACCATTTTTCATATACTCAAAATCAAGACTTCCAATAAGCATAACAATGAACCAAAACAACTTATAAACTTGAATAGGACCAAAATAACACATTTAGAAACCCAAATCAAGGTTTAAATCCCAACCTTCATATAATCACCATTTTTAACCAAAAATCCAAATAAATTCTAAACTCAATCAAACTTCAAATATAACAACTAAAGCATTATATAAGCATGATATGAACAATTTAGCATATTAATGGGGGAAAAGCAACTTACTTGAATTTTCTCAAAGTTGCCGGAACTCGAATATTTTTAGCCCTCTACGATCCTAACGACGATCTAAACAAGTTTTATGTTTTAAGAAATGAGAAATAACAAGAGGAAGATGGTTAGATTGAAGAGAGAAGGTGGAGAAGAAAAACTTACCCAAATGTAGAGAGAGAAAGTGTGTGTGCTGGAGAGAGAGAGGAAAGTGTGGGAGAAATGAGGGAGGAGAGGGGGGATGGAGGGAGTAAGTAGGAATATTTAGGAATTTACACATAGACCCCCTCCCCTATACACTAACTCAATCATCTTATATTCCCCACTAACATTTAAGACTCAACACTTCTACACTAGCACAAATGGCCCAAATAAAATGCTAGGCAAAAATTATAAAGAAACACAAAATGCACACATAATTATTTAAATAAATAAATAATTTAAATAAATAAATAAGAAATAAATAATTAAATATTTATTACTACGAAAATAGAGGTGGGTTTTCGGGTCGTGACATTCACATTCCTTTAGAATATATCACAATCCCTTTGTCCACGATGTCATTGAACACAAGTCATGGTCAAACAGTCAACTTGTCTTGTTCAATACTTTCTCGATTCCGAATATGTTGATAATTCAAATGCTATTGATCCAATCAATCCATTTGAGTCCGGCCGAACATTTCATCAACATCATTCCTTCGAGGGGCCCAAGCTTGACATCTCTCCGTGGAGGGACAAATCCATTTAGCTTATTATTCTTCCCAACGGGAATCCGATTATGCCAATCATACCCTTTATAACTACCCGGTTAGAAGTAGAGTTTGAATATGTCAAACATAATGTTTATCAAGTGGAAGACTATAATAACTTCATGTCTAAGGATTCGAATGATATAACTAATATGAGATATATGTACGACATAGACCATGACATAAGTCTCATACAGCGGGTCATGTCCAGTACCTTGTTCCAAACAAGTACCCATAAATCTAACATGATCATCCCATGATCATTTAGCCTTTATACTAGTGCTTAACAAGTACTAGGGACGGGGATTATTATAAGTAAACATGAACAACAATAATAATCAAAACATCTCTTTATTGATATGAAATAAATGATAACAATTACAACGTTTATTAAACGTGCCTAGGGCACAACTACCAACAATCTCCCACTTGCCCTAGGCCCAATCTCCCATGTATCTAATACCCATGGACCTAACATGACCATCATGTTTAGCTTGTGGAAGTCCCTTTGTTAGCGGGTCCGCAACATTTTCATCAGTAGGTCCTCTGCATATATTTACGTCTCCCCTATCAACGATCTCTCGAATGATATGAAAACGCCTAAGTATGTGTTTGGATTTCTGATGTGCTCTTGGTTCCTTTGCTTGAGCAATAGCACCATTATTATCGCAATAAAGGTCTATTGGATTAGCAATACTAGGAACTACTTCAAGTTCAGTAATGGACTTCTTAATCCAAACAGCTTCCTTTGCAGCATCCGATGCAGCAATATACTCAGCTTCTGTTGTAGAATCAGCGGTTGTACTTTGCTTGGAACTCTTCCAGCTTACAGCTCCACCATTTAACATAAACACAAAACCCGATTGTGATCGGCTATCATCTTTGTCGGTTTGGAAGCTTGCATCCGTGTAAGCATTTACAACGAGATCATCTTCCATTCCTCTATAGACCAAAAACGAGTCTTTAGTTCTTCTCAAGTACTTAAGAATCGCTTTTACAGCTACCCAGAGATTTTCGCCAGGGTCGGAGTGGTATCTACTTGTCATGCTCAAAGCATAAGATACATCCGGCCTAGTACAAATCATGGCATACATGATGGACCCAATTTCCGAAGCATATGGAACATAATTTATTTTCTCACGCTCATCGTTTGTCTTAGGACATTGAGTCTTGCTTAGAGAAACCCCATGTAACACTGGCAAGGTGCCTCTCTTAGAATTTTCCATACGGAATCTTCTAATGACCTTGTCAATGTATGTACTTTTACTTAAACCAAGTAGCCTCCTTGATCTATCTCTATAGATCTTAATGCCAAGAATATATGCGGCTTCACCCATATCTTTCATTGCGAAACACTTTCCTAACCAAGTCTTTACAGACTGAAGTGTAGGAACGTCGTTTCCAATGAGTAATATGCCATCCACATATAAAATAAGGAATAGCACTATGCTCCCACTAATCTTCTTGTATACACAAGGCTCATCTTCGTTCTTGATGAAACCAAACTCTTTAACCGATTCATCAAAACTAGATTCCAACTCCTTGAAGTTTGCTTCAATCCATAGATGGATCTTTGCAGTTTGCATACTTTAGAATCTTGTTCAAAACCTTCTGGTTGTGTCATATACACATCCTCTTGAAGTTTTCCATTCAGGAAAGCGGTTTTGACGTCCATCTGCCATATTTCATAGTCATGATATGCAGCAATGGCAAGCAAAATTCTTATAGACTTGATCATTGCTACGGGTGAAAAGGTCTCATCATAGTCTATACAATGAACTTGCCTATAACCCTTCGCTACAAGCCTAGCTTTGTAAGTATGCACCTTCCCATCCATGTCAGTCTTCTTCTTGAAGACCCATTTGCATCCTATAGTTTTTACACCTTCGGGCGCATCAATCAAATTCCAAACTTGATTGTCTTGCATGGATTGCAATTCGGATTCCATGGCTCCAAGCACTTGTCCGAATCAGGAGAATACATCGCCTCTTGGTAGGTTGACGGTTCATCATTCTCAATGATTTCTACCTCATTACTATCCGTTACGAGAAATCCATATCTCTCGGGCTCGGATTGTAACCTACTAGATCTGCGAGTTGCTTGTGTATCTTGAACAGGTTCCACAACTCCTTGTGGTTCTTGTTCTTTTTCCACTATTGGTTCAATGTTATTTTCTGGGTCTTGAATTTCTTCAAGATTTATTTTACTCTCACTGATTTCTTTGGAGAGAAAATCTTTCTCTAGAAAGACACCAGTTCGGGCAACAAACACTTTGTTGTCCTCACGGTTGTAAAAGTAATATCCTCTAGTTTCCTTTGGATATCCAACGAAAATACATTTGTCAGATTTGTGTGCAAGTTTGTCTGAGACAAGTCTTTTGACAAAAGCTTCACAACCCCAAATCTTCATGAAAGATAAACAAGTTTTTTTTCCGCTCCACATCTCATATGGAGTCTTTTGAACCGATTTAGTTGGAACACGATTTAGTGTGAAAGGAGCGGTTTCTAGAGCGTAACCCCAAAAGGATATTGGAAGATCAACTTGACTCATCATTGATCGAACCATGTCTAACAAAGTCCGATTCCTCCTCTCGGACACACCATTCCATTGTGGCGTTCCGGGTGGAGTCAATTGTGAAACTATTCCACAATTCTTTAGATGATCATCAAATTCTTGGCTTAAGTATTCTCCACCACGATCTGATTGAAGTGCCTTGATACTTTTCCCAAGTTGTTTTTCTACTTCATTTTGAAATATTCTAAATATCTCAAATGCTTCACTCTTATGTTTCATTAGGTAAACATACCCAAATCTACTATAATCATCTGTGAAGGTTATGAAGTATTGAAATCCTCCCCTAGCATTGCTACTTAATGGTCCGCATACATCGGAATGTATCAACCCAAATAAGTCGCTTGCCCTTTCACCCAACTTGGTAAAAGGTGTCTTAGTCATTTTTCCAAGAAGACATGACTCACAAGTATCATATGACTCGAGGTCACATGAACCCAAAAGTCCGTCCCCATGGAGTTTTGAGATACGTTTCTCATTAATATGACCAAGACGGCAATGCCACAAATAAGTATGATTTACATCATTAGGTTTAGATTTCTTATTTACATGATAGACATTGTCATTATTTTCATTCTTGACATTCAAGATATAAAGGCCATTAAATTAATTAGCAATACCATAAAGCACATCATTTAAATAAATAGAAAATCTCCTATTCTCAATAAGAAACTTAAAACCTTCATTATCCAAACAAGAAATTGAAATAATATTTCTGCTAAAATCCGGAACATAATAACAATTATTGAAAACAATAATTAATCCGGAAGGTAAAGTGACTTCATAAGTCCCTACGGCTAATGCAGCAACCATTGCTCCATTCCCCACGCGTAGATCTACTTCACTTTCTTTAAGCAGTCTCCTATTCTTTAGTCCCTGCACATTTAGACAAATGTGAGAACCACATCCGGTATCCAATACCCAAGAATCAGTGGTAGAAAGGAGAATATCTATCATATAGATACCCGAAGTCGACGCAGCCTTGCTGCTCTTCTTCTTCTTTTGCTCTTCCAAGAAAGCCTTGCAATTACGTTTCCAATGACCAATTTCTTGACAATGGAAACAGATTGCATCCTTTTGTGAATCAGGATTTGCCTCAGAAGCCTTGGCAACCTTTGCCTTGCTTATTTTGGGTTTGACAACTTTTGCCTTACCCTTTCCTTTGGCACTAGCCTTCTTCCCATCATGAACCAAGAGCACGGGAGAACCTTTCTCCACAATTTTCATCTCTGCAGTTTTGAGCATCCCATGCAACTCAGAGAGATTCTTATCCATTCCATGCATGTTATAATTCATCACAAACTGATTATAACTTTTAGGCAATGAATTAAGAATGAGATCCGTGGCTAGCTCCAATGGGATTGGATAGCCAAGTTTCTCTAGGTGCTCTACATAACCTTTCATTTTAAGAATGTGAGGACTCACTTGTTGCCCTTCATTCATTTTACAAGTAGTGAATGCAACAATGGTCTTGTACCTCTCTTGCCTAGCTTGCTCTTGAAACATGGTTCTTAACTCCACGCCTATCTCATAGGCTTCCAAATGTTCCAAACTTTATTGGAGTTTTGAACACATAGCAGCAAGCATGAGACAACTTACATCTATAGAATCATTACGATGTTTCTTGTAATTGTCTCTTTCTACCCTAGGGGCAGTAGGCGGTGGTTCAGCAGGGAGAGGCCCATCGAGAATGTACAATTTATCTTCTTGCCTAAGAACGATTCTTATGCTACGGATCCAATCCATAAAGTTAGTACCATTCTCTTTGAGCTTATCCTTCTCAAGGATCGATCTCAACGACATTGATTGAGTGTTATTAGTCATTATCTACAAATATGCAAAATTTCCAAAATTTAATAAGTACCGGTTTTCATTAAAGAGATAAATAATGTATTTTTCAAACAAAATACTCCCACTAAATTATATAACCTTCATATACATCCAATGTATAATATAATTTAATTGGGCTAAGATCCAACTTTAATTTAACTTTTGAGTCCACGGAGGCGGACCGCTCAAAAATAAATTAATTAGGTAGACAATCATGTCAATCATATCCCATATGATTCTTAGATCCTTTTATGAGATTATTTGAGAAATCTAATTTCAAAAAGCATGTTTAATCTCATCTTTTGCCTAGGCCCAAAACTGCTTTGACGCCCAATTAAGTCCAACCATTTTAAACGCATAGGAACCATTCAATTTAATGCACCTTACGGAGGCAAGCCCACATTAAATTAATGAACCTCATCTTTCTCATGCATGAATAAGATTAATGCACCTCGCGGAGGCGAACCCACATCAAGATTACCCATGTATAAACAAGTGTTTTAATCATGGCATGGCAAAGAAGGACTTAAAACTTTCTTTGAAGGTTCATCACATATAGCATATAACACATTTATGAGCACATAATATAAACATGTTACACATCAAGTTTAGCCACTAAATTAATCTCCATTAATTTAAGCATGATATTTATGTGTCATTAGTTTCTCTATAATTATGAGGATGAGACTATTTCAACTTCGGTTATTATTTCCAAATCAAGACAACAAGAAGTGCGGTCGAACTAAGCCATTAGGCAACCACAATCCCGATCTAATTCAAGCAACCAAGAAAGTAGTCCATGTGGCCGAAACTAAGCAATAGATGGTCTCGATGAACGTAGGCCAATTGCATTCACAATTCCACATGGATCTCCAATCATTGAATCAAGAACTTTGTTTCTCAATTTTAGCAATTATGAACTCTTCATAATTCTAACTTCGTTTTATCTTCGAAACTTTGATTGCGATCAATTTTGGGAAACACAATCTCGATGAACGCAGATTAGCCATCCAAAACTTGAACCAATCTAGGAATCACAAGACTAACACAAATAAGAAAATCAAACCCCAAAATCCACACACAAACCAACTACCCAAAACCCATTCCAGATCAGCAAGTCTGGACTGGTTCTGTTACTGGTTTTGTCGAATTTATCGAAAATTCCATATTCAGATTTTAACCAAAAGCAGAACAAATTTTGACCAGCGAGTGCCAGCCTGGTCTTCAGCGAGCGGGCGCCTGAATGGTCAGAATGGTACAGAATTTTAAAGTTCGAAAATTTTGTTTCAAAATTATTTTCCCCGATTATTAAAACTTTGATCTGATCAAAATAAATAATCGAAATAATTCAGAATCCACCATAATTTTTATTGCGATTGAATCGTGCGATTAAAGTTGCAAATCAATAAACCACATAAAATCACAAAACACATAAACATCATATATTCCAATATTCATATCATGCAAATCACATAAACAATTTATATACACATAACATGATCTTAGTATTGAATTAATCAATATGAACGGGGCTCTGATACCACTGTTAGGTTTCGAAGTAACATGCGCAGCGGAATATAGCAATTAAAATTTTTAAGAAACCCAAAGCCATGGATCCGTTCATATGATTAAATCAAATAGAACAACATGAATAAAGGATAAACTAACCCTTGATGACTATCAAAGTTTTCTTTGGTCTTGGTGGAGAAACTTGAAGCTTTATCACGGACAAAATCACGAACTTTGTAAATGATAAAATTCACCCTCTAGCGGTGTTCACACTTCGAACGAATATCAAGAGACTCCTTGATCTTGGTTGCTAGACCAATAATTATGAAACACATTTTGACAATTTAATAAAGAACTATATGGAATTTATTTGTGAATTATTTTGTTCCTCAATCAAAGATATCTTAGAACAAAATAAAATCTCTCTCAAACTCTTTGAGACTCACAAAAGCACCACGAAGGATGGTCTGGCTGAATTGGGGTTTTTATACACAATTAAGACCTATTCCAAATAGGTAACTTGTGCCAAAAACCTTTCCTAATCGAATTAGGAATTTTTCTGTCGGCATACCGGGCGCCCGCCTGGTCCAACCCAGGCGCCCGCTCATTTGGCCAGAAGGTTCAGGTCTTTCAGAACTAATTCAGGCGCCCGCCTGGTCCAACCCAAGCGCCCGCTCGGTTGACCAGGAAGCCCAGAATTCATTCAAAAATTCCTTTGAGGTCTTTCGACCCTAAATTCCAATATGGTCCTCTTATTTAAGATTCGTTCTATTGTGTGTGACCCTCTAGGATTATACTAAGTTGGCAATGGGCTCAAACATGAAACCATAAGATATGATTAGGTTCTAGCAAACCGTCATACCTACCCAAATAGTATAACTAGATACAGGTTCGCATTCCTTTAGAATATGTCACAATCCCTTTGTCCACGATGTCATTGAACACAAGTCATGGTCAAACAGTCAACTTGTCTTGTTCAATACTTTCTCGATTCTGAATATGTTGATAATTCAAATGCTATTGATCCAATTAATCCATTTGAGTCCGGCCAAACATTTCATCAACATCATTCCTTCGAGGGGCCCAAGCTTGACATCTCTCCGTGGAGGGACAAATCCATTTAGCTTATTATTCTTCCCAACGGGAATCCGATTATGCCAATCATACCATTTATAACTACCCGGTTAAAAGTAGCGTTTGAATATGTCAAACATAATGTTTACCAAATGGAAGACTATAATAACTTCATGTCTAAGGATTCGAATGATATAACTAATATGAGATATATGTACGACATAGACCATGACATAAATCTCGTACAGCTGGTCATGTCCAGTACCTTGTTCCAAACAAGTACCCATAAATCTAACATGATCATCCCATGATCATTTAGCCTTTATACTAGTGCTTAACAAGTACTAGGGACGGGGATTATTATAAGTAAACATGAACAACAATAATAATCAATACATCTCTTTATTGATATGAAATAAATGATAACAATTACAACGTTTATTAAACGTGCCTAGGGCACCACTACCAACAAATTAATCCGGCCAAGTGCATATTTGGGGTAGTAAAAGGAAAAGTCCTTTGGTACATGGTCACCGAGCGTGGTATAGAAGCGGATTCCGCTAAGATTAAAGCCATCATTGACATGCCTCCACCTAAGATGCAAAAAGAAGTCAAGGGATTCATGGGTCGCCTTCAGTACATTAGTCGCTTCATTAATCAGCTCACGATGATGTGCGAACCCATTTTTAAGCTCCTCAAGAAGAATGCATCCCTAGAATGGACCGAAGAATACCAAGAAGCCTTCGAAAAAGTCAAGGAATACTTGGTAAATCCGCCAGTATTAGTCCCACTGCATAAAGAGAAACCGTTGACCTTGTACCTCACAGTCAATGATACTGCATTAGGGGATATGCTAGCACAAGAGCAGCCTGATTCGAAGAAAGAGAATGCCGTGTACTTTGTCAACCGTCGCTTCCAAGTGGCCGAATTGAATTACTCTGCATTAGAAAAGTCATGTGCTGCACTGGTATGGGTGGCTGAGAGATTAAAGCCGTACATGAAAGCGTTTCCTGTACAACTGATTCCCCGAATGGACCCAATAAAGAATATTTTCGAGAAGTCGCATGTCTCTTCTAGGATAGCTAAGTGGTACTTTATGCTCGCGGGGTACGATATCACTTACATCACACAGAAATCCGTGAGAGGAAGAGTCTTTGTCGATCATTTAGCCGAATTTCGATGCGATGAAGCGAAGGGGAAAGACCCGCGATTCCCTGATGAGGACATCATGGCAATATCAGAAAATAATTGGCAATTATTTTTCGATGGCGGAGCCAATAAACGGGGATATGGCATTGGCATGTTACTAGTAGATCCCTCAGATTTCTACACTCCACTCGCAATCCGCCTTGATTTTGAGGCCACTAACAATATTGTCGAGTACGAAGCTTGCATAGCGGGGCTTGAAGCAGCCTTAGAAAGAAATGTGACCGAACTAGAATTGTATAGAGATTCACAACTTATAATCTATAAGTCACTCAAAAATTGGAAGGTACAAGATCCTACACTCCAAAAATACAACGACCATCTCCAAGACTTGGTCAAACAGTTCAAAGAGGTCACTTTTTACTATCTTCCTAGAGATAAGAACCGCTTAGCAGACTCGCTATCCATGCTAGCATCACTTGTCGAAATACGTGAATGTACTTAGGTTAAAACCTTCAAAGTCGCGAGGCGAACGACTCCTGCTTATTACTTAATCATAGACTTGCACGATTACAAAGAAGAGTGTAACTCTGTGAATGCCTTAGATGATAAACCTTGGTATTATTATGTATGGAATTTCCTCCTAGACGGGACATTCTTATCAGACGCATCACCTAAAGCGAAGATAGCCCTCAAACGGTTTGCCACCCAATTCGTTATCATAGGTGATCGCCCCTACAAGAAACACCACGAGTAATGTCTACTCTGTGCTGATGAGCACGAAGCCATAGAAATCATGGACCAAGTACATCAAGGAGTCTGTGGAACCCACATGAATGACAATATGCTAGCAAAGAAAATTATCTGACTAGGGTACTATTGGGCTACAATGGAAGCCGACTGCACCGACATGGTTAAGAAATGCCACAAGTGCCAGATACATGCCAACCTGTAACACGCACCACCGTCTGTGTTATACCCCATGACATCCCCCTGGATATTCTCTACATGGGGAATAGACGTTATTGGAAAAGTTACACCGATGGGTCATAAAGGGCACTCATTCGTGTTGGTCGCCGTTGATTACTTCACTAAGTGTATCGAGGCTCAATCCTACAAAGTCTTGAATGCCAAAAAGGTGGCTGAGTTCATTAAGACCAACATCATATGCTGATATGGGGTACCTCATAAGATGATATCCGACAATGGCACGCACTTCAAGAAAGAATGTGACCAACTACTTGCAGAGTACAAGATAGAGAGACATAAGTCGTCACCATACCGACCACAAACCAAGCAGTCAAAGCTGCTAACAAAACCATTGAGACCATCATTAGGAAAATGGCTAAGACTGGCAGAGACTGGCCCGACAAGCTACCTTTTGCACTCTGGGGCTACCATACTTCAATCCGTACTGCCACCGGTGAAACTCCATATGCCCTAGTGTTTGCACGCGAGTTTTTTGCTTTGATGGCACGCTTTTGACCTTTGATTCACCTTCTTGTTGATTTGAGAGTCACCACCATGTTATTGTCAGAACATGGACCGAGATGTCTGGATTCGGGGGTTAATTTATGAATTGGGAAGGTCAAGGAGCACCCAATTCACCCAATCTAGGATTGGTCATGCTAAGAAATCATCATCATCATCGTTTCAAAATCATGCATTCGTGTACCAAAAGATAAAAACAAACAAATAAATAATGACTTATTTATTCGGGATATCGGATCATGTGCTTCCAGACTATCTCCATGGGTTGGAGAGGCTCTAGGCTGATCCTTTAATGGAATCACACTACTTTAAACACAAAGAAGGAGATGAGAAGATAGAAAAGCAAAGATTTACCTAAGCGTTTTCTTCAAGAATCCTATGGATGGCCTTGACTAAAGGCCTTGATCCTCCAAATTTCGTGGGTATCAGAGAGGGGCTGATTAGAAGAACTTCTTTGGTCAGATTTTGAGTGGTTGTTTGGTGAATATAGAGTCTACCCTTTTTCTGGTTTAAGAACCTTATATTTATAGGAGATTTTGACCTAAGGTTTTGGCCAAGAAGGTAAGTTGAGGTGGGAATCAATAAGTTGATCTCCACAGAGGTATTTTTGGAATCTAGGTTCGGCCATTATGTTTTCCCAGATTGCATGAGTGTTTGCCAAGATAAGGGGTTAAGATCAACAAGGAAACTGACCAAAAACCTGACTGTCAAGGGGGATACCTTGTACGAGACATCAATATCTCGTACGAGGCATCTAAGTGCTGGAATCACTTATTTGCCCTCTGCGATAGTTTTAATGTTCAGTTTGGCCCCTAACTAACGGAGTCAGTCAAAAAGTTAACAAAACATGTCCAACTTAACGAGTTTTGACCAAAATCAAAGGTGAGACACCGAAGTAGTGTGATTCTAAATGAATGTCAAAAATGGGGTGTGTACATAGCCCCTCGGCGACGATACTTATGGATGAAGTACCGTCGTCGATAGAAAAGACACCATTTTGAACTAGGGGTATGGTCATGCTAAAAAGCTACCTACGTATTCCTTGGAAGGAAATCAGACCAAACGTAGTTCGACTCCGAAAATACGCAAAAACTGTGGTTTAAGGTATTTTGAAAATCATTTTTTTGAAAGCAAAACTTGCGATAAGTAAAGCTTAGAGTTTAGAGAGTACCCATACTGAGGAATCAATAGCCTTGACCCAATTCTGAATATACTCCCTTTTTGCCGATGACGAACCATCTCCAGTTGCAATCCATACTGAGGAAATCAATCTCTTTGACTCCAATTCTGAACATGCCCTGTTGTTGATGACGAATCACCTTCGATTTTGGATACGCCAGTTGCCTGGACCTTACTTGTCCTTCCCAATGAGTTTTTCCCTTACGTTGGAAAATGTGAATCCTATGTTATTAACGTACGTCTTGATAACAATTATCGAACTCTGGGTTTGGAGACGCCAATTACTCGGACCTCGCTTCTCCTTTCAACGCGACTGCCTTTCCGTTGAAAATGTGAATCATATGCCATTAACTTACGTCTTAATGACAATTATAGGACTCTAAATGGTGGGATCCTGTGTTGTTAACTTACGTCATGACAACAGTCGTGAGATACCCGGATGTGGAGACGTTAATTACTCAGACCTTGCTTCTCCTTCTGACGCGACTGCCTTTCCGCCAGAAAAGTGAATCCTATGCCATTAACTTACGTCTTGATGATAATTATGGGACTCCAAATGGTGGGATCCTGTGTTGTTAACTTATGTCTTGACAAAAGTCATGGGATACCCGGTTGTAAATCCTGTGCCATTAGCTTACACCTTGATGACAGTCGTGGGATAACTGATTGCAAATCCTGTGCCATTAGCTTACACCTTGATAACAATCGTGGGATTCAGAGTTTGCTGATGCAGATTCTTGTTGCTCACCCATGATCTTGGATACGCGGTGAGGATAAATTCGTACTGAGAAACAACTTTGCTTGTTCCAATTCTGAAAAATATCCATTTGTTGATGACTCAATGTTCCATCTTGAACCGGGTCCAGATTCGACCTCTTGGTCTAAAGCAGGGCTTTTTCTGACCTTTCTGTTAAAAGCAGGGCTTTCGGGAATTTCTCAAGAAAACATGGCTTTCTGAGACTTTTCTAGAGATCTCTCGTACGAGGGAATGATGTCTCGTACGAGACTTTTCTGTTTTTGCGCAGAACAGAGGCATTTCAGGCGCTGGAAGTGGTTTTCAAATCACTTTTCCTATTCCCTTCTCGGGAGGTACAATACTCATCTTCTTCTGTATTCCTCCTTTATTTCAGCCCCAGTTTATTTTGATAGCATTCCTCATTTGAGCTATCGTGTATTGACCTCTTTTATGTTTCTCCCATTTTGCAGGCTTGGGGATACGCCATGTTTGGTCTCTTTACTTTCAATATTCGAGACAATACTGTTATGTTCCCCGATACTCTGAGGTGGCGCCGGGATAATAGGGATACCCGTGATGAGTAGGCCGAGGGGGCTGATATGACGGTGGAGCGCATGAGGCTATATTTTGACAGGTGGGAGGCCGTCCCAGAGTCCGCTGTTGCCGTCTTCCCATGGCGGAGCTTGGGCATTCACCATGTTTATGGGTTTGCCGGTATGAGGCTTTTGATGATTGGCCTTGGCGGTGGATGCTTCTATTTAGGAGAGAGAGTTTCTTGCCAGCAGGGTGGTGGCAGACTCGACGTCATCGTCCCTCTGGATCCGCCGGCCCATATGCTTAATTCTTATGCCATTGCGGAGGACGAGAGAGGGGACCTCATTATTGGTCAGGATGCCTTTGACCTTATGTCCTTGGAGGCTGATTACTAGGACTTCCTTGCTCGTCTCATGCTCCGACTGATTATAGAGGGTGATCAGGCTCTGGCCCAGGGAGTTGTCCACGTCCATTTTCTTCCACAACTTGGACCAGCTTCTTTTACCTACAGCATGGCTGAGGGTGTAGAGAGTACTGAGGATATTCTCGCGCAGTATGATATGCTGGAGGAACTTGTACCTCCTGCCGACGCAACCATGGTGTGATTTTTATGACCCTCCTTCTGTCATTTCCATCATTTTACCAATTCATATCTCTGTTTATCATTTATCTGAGGATTTTGATACCTTCATTTGTTTCTTCTCAACAGGTGCCCATTGCTGAGTATAGAGAGGTCGCAGGACGGCTTGCCCAATTCATGGCCTATGCCAAGAGGATGAAGAGAGAGACAGCAGGGCTGCTCGAATGGTTGGCTCAACAGACAGCGGAGCTAGCTTCTTGCGGGAAGAGGCCTCGGACTGACAGATGACAGTGCGGCGCTGACGACACATCTTAGATAGGATTCCCCCATTCTCCCCCTTTTTTTTGTTGATGATGTACTTATTGCCTCGGCGTAGGTGAAGACAATCTTTCTTTTCTTCGGTTTGTACCTATGCAACAATTATTTCCTAACTCTTGCACACAATACATTAGTTAATTTTAGTTTTATTCCTGACTGCGTAAATGTATTGACTCACATCCGGTTGGTCAACAGAGGGATAATTTTATGAGGTGGATTCGCGTTGGGCCATTTGTATGTGGTGAATGAACTGTTTTGGATGGATTTCAGGGGTGATTGTGACATGTTTTGACTTGTTGAGCAACCTGAAATCTGAGTAGAGTCTTTGTTGTTCTGACTTGAAAGATGCCTCGTACGAGACATCGATGTCTCGTACGAGCCATCCTTTCAATCTGCGGCTGTTTCTCCTTTTTCTTTAAGGATTTGGTGTCCAAAATTGCATATAAACACCTCTAGTCCGTCCTAGAATACCATGCAGCCTTGAATCAGTTCTGGGAACCTTTCTTTTGGAGTAGAATTCTCAACCTTTGCTCTCAATGGCCCCAAGCAAGTCCGTCCCTTCATCAATAATCGTTGACGAGTTCTCCTTGGACTTAGAGTTAGTGGAACGCTATAAGAATGATTTAGCAACGTTCTTTCACTCGTTTAATAAACCTCACCAAGAGAGATTCGTGGAGATGTTCGGTTTCAAGATTCTTTTCACCTTGAAGAACCTAAAGCCGGAATGGGACCTCTTAAAGGGAGTTACACGTTTCTGGGATCCATCAACTCACCTCTTCAACTTTTCACTTAATGAGATGGTCCCTACCGTGGAGGAGATGGCGGCTATCTTGGATATGCCTTTGACTGGGGTGATTGCGGTTCCTAATTGCGATAAGGTACCAGCGGAGTCTCTTAGGGACTTATTGAGCATTGGCCTTCCTGAGACTCAGAGTTATGTTCATAACCGCTATATTGATCTCCACACTTTGCCTAGGAGATTTAAAGGTCGGGTGACTCGCGGTCACGGTGTAGATTCCCAGTGCTGCCTCTTGGCATTGTACTTATTTCGGAGCGTGCTTTTCATGAGCAAGTGTGGCATGGCGAACACGGAGCTCGTGGACATCGTTCTGCAAGCTAGAGGACGGGCCTTCAACATAATCCCTATTATCTTAGGGGAGACCCTTCATGGTCTTGATGAGTTACACCGAACCGGCCCTATGACTCGAGGAAGTCCATTGTTGTTGACTATTTGGCTCAGAGAATATTTTAAACTGTTGGACTCTCCGGTCGAGTATTCTCCTTATACTTTCCATAGGTGGAGACTGTTAGTGAAGGGTCTCAGCATTGAGGAGTGGGCTCATCTTTTTGCTAAAGCGGAGACCAATGATATCGCTTGGTGCCCATCCTTTTGGAGGGTGATGAGGTTTGTAGCTAGTACCCTCGGGTACAACAGGGTCGTTCTTCCGGGCTTGAGGGATTCTTCTTTCTACTTTGCTCGGAGGGTAATGCGACAATTCGGTCAACAGCGGGACACTTTCTTGTCAGGGGGACGGCCTCGAGATGTTTCTTTCATGGACTCGGAGTTCTCTAGATCTTGGCTCGTGCTTGGGGGCAAGGCACCACTATGGATCGTTGGACCAATATTCGTCATGCTGGAGGAAGTATCTATTTGTCGGACAAATACTTAGATTGGTTTCTCTCGGAACTCTGTCCCAATTTCGAGGGTATTGATTAGATCCGACGCTTTCTGTTGGGGGACCAATTTGAGCCTAGTTTGAATTTGAAGAAGAAGGAAGCTAAGGAGGATCCTTCTAATGTCAGAGCAGATGCCACTCAAGACTTTTTGGAGAGTGACTTTTACGAGAAGAGAGCAAACGGACTTCCTGGTAAACTCCAAGCTCTAGATAGGCCTCATGTGTTCGCGAGACTGACTCCCTCGGTTTTCAGTCGTCTTGATGTTCCTCCCGGTTTCGAGATACCTTGGTTCAAGAGGAAGAGGGATGACAAGGCGGATCTTGGTCAAGCACCTACTAAGTTAAGGAAGAAATAGATCCTTAGGAGTATCGAGAGATTGCCAATAGATAGACCAATGTTTAGACTTTTAGTATTTTATTTATTTTCTTTTGCAAGTTGGTATTCATGTTAGAAATTTTCTTATTGTTTTCTTGAAATACATTCAATTAATAAGAAGACAAGACTTTGATTTTATTTATTGAATAGACCGGACAAAAAGGCTGCCTACGTTCTCCTTTTACATCAATTAAATAAGGAGCTCAGATCATCGTAGTTCTTGTGTAAGAAAGAGAAAAATATATTTGCTGACTGACATGTCTCGCATGAGACATACGTGTCTCGCATGAGACTGTCCCCTATTATTATATATTATTATATATATATATATATATATATATATATATATATTTTATTTTATTTTATTTTATTTATTATTTTTTTTAATGCACACCCTGATTTTTGCCTAGACCACCCTTTCAGGTTTTCAATCTAGCGGGCTTGTTTTCTAGTGCTTTCTGCTCTAATTTTTGCCTAGGCCGCCCTTGCGGGTTTTCAACCTAGCGAGCTTTCCTCTTTTCTTTGGAATAGGGGACGGACTTATGAGTAGTACTTCTTCAGCTTGTCCATGTTGACGGGCTTCGGCAGTTGATCTCCATCTAGGTCTGCGAGTTGTACCGCTCCTCCGGAGAATATCTTCTTGACTATGTAGGGGCCTATCCATCTTGGTCCCCATTTTCCCATAGGATTGAACGGTCCAGGACGATGTTCACGTAGGATAAGATCCCCTTCTTTGATGTTTCTTGATTTGACTTTCTTATTGAATGCTCGGGCCATTCTCCGCTGATACGCTTGGATATGCTCGGTGGCTCGAAGTCGTTGTTCATCTAGCAGGGATAGTTGTTCATAACGGCTGTCTAACCATGCGACTTCGCTCACTTGGTTTTCTAGGAGAACCCTTAGTGATGGTACTTCTAATTCAATTGGTAGCACTGCTTCCATCCCAGAGGCTAGGGCGTATGGAGTTTCACCGGTATCGGTACGAATTGAAGTTCGGTAGCCCCAGAGTGCAAAGTGTAGCTTGTCGGTCCAATCTCTGCCAGTCTTAGCCATTTTCCTAATGATGGTCTCAATGGTCTTATTAGCAGCTTCGACTGCTCCATTGGTCTGTGGTCGGTACGGTGATGACTGATGTCTCTCTATTTTGTACTCTGCAAGTAGTTGGTCACATTCTTTCTCAAAGTACGTGCCGTTGTCAGATATCATCTCATGAGGTACCCCATATCGGCATATGATGTTGGTCTTAATGAACTCAGCCACCTTTCTGGCATTCAAGACTTTGTAGGATTAAGCCTCGATCCATTTGGTGAAGTAATCAACGGTGACTAACACGAATGAATGCCCAATATGACCTGTCGGCGAAACATTACCAATGACGTCTATTCCCCATGTAGAAAATGGCCAAGGGGATGTCATGGGGTATAACACGGACGGTGGTGCGTGTTGTAAGTTGGCATGTATCTGGCACTTGTGGCATTTCTTAACCATCTTGGTGCAGTCCGCTTCCATTGTAGCCCAATAGTATCCTAGTCGGATGATTTTCTTTGCTAGCATATTGCCATTCATGTGGGTTCCACAGACTCCTTGATGAACTTGGTCCATGATTTCTACGGCTTCGTGCTCATCGGCACAGAATAGACACTGCTTGTGGTGCTTCTTATAGAGGCGATCACCTATGATAACAAATTGGGCGGCAAGCCGTTTGAGGGCTATATTCACTTTAGGTGACGCGTCTGATGGGAATGTTCCGTCTAGGAGGAAACGCCATACATCATAATACCAAGGTTTGTTGTCTAAGGTATTCACAGAGTTACACTCTTCTTTGCAGTCTATGATTGAGTAATAAGCAGGAGTCGTTCGCCTCGCGACTCTGAAAGTTTTAACCTCAGTCCATTCGGGAATTTCAACAAGCGATGCTAGCATGGCTAGCGAGTCTGCTAAGCGGTTCTTATCTCTAGGAAGATAGTAGAAAGTGACCTCTTTGTACTGTTTGACCAAGTCTTGGAGATGGTCGTTATATTTCTGGAGTGAGGATCTTGTACCTTCCACTTCTTGAGTGAGTGATAGATTATAAGTTGTGAATCTCCGTACACCTCTAGTTCGGACATATTTCTTTCTAAGGCTGCTTCAAGCCCCACTATGTAAGCTTCGTACTCGGTAATATTGTTAGTGGCCTGAAAGTCAAGGCGGATTGCAAGTAGAGTGTAGAAATCTGAGGGATCTACTAGTAACATGCCAATGCCATATCCCCGTTTATTGGCAGCGCCATCGAAAAATAATTGCCACTTTTTTTCTGCTATTGACATGATGTCCTCATCAGGGAATTGCGGGTCTTCCCCCTTGGCTTCATCACATGGAAATTCGGCTAAGTGATCCGCGAAGACTCTCCCTCTCATGGATTTCTGTGTGATATAAGTGCTATTGTACCCCGCGAGCATGAAGTACCATTTGGTATCCTAGAGGAGACATGCGAATTCTCAAAGATATGTTTCATTGGGTCCATTCTGGAAATTAGTTGTACAGGAAACGCCTCCATGTACGGCTTTAGTCTCTCAGCTACCCATACTAGTGCAGCACACAAATTTTCTAATGCAGAGTAATTCAGTTCAGCCCCTTGGAAGCGACGGCTGACAATGTACACGGCGTTCTCTTTCTCCGAATCGGGTTGCTCTTGTGCTAGCATAGCCCCTAATGCAGTGTCATTGACTGTGAGGTACAAGGTCAATGGTTTCCCCCTATTCGGTGGAACCAATACGGGCGGATTCACTAAGTACTCCTTGACTTTATCAAAAGCTTCTTGGTATTCTTCTGTCCATTCTAGGGATGCATTCTTCTTGAGGAGCTTAAAAATGGGCTCGCATATCGTCGTGAGTTGATTAACGAAACGACTAATGTACTGAAGGCGACCCATAAATCCCTTGACTTCTTTTTGCGTCTTAGGTGGAGGCATGTCAATGATGTCTTTGATGTTAGCGGGATCTGCTTCTATACCACGCTCAGTGACCATGTACCCAAGGACATTTCCTTTCACTACCCCAAATGTGCACTTGGCCGGATTAAGTCTCATCTTATAGTGTCTCAACCTCTCAAAGAACTTTCTGAGATAAAAAAAGTGTTGCCTATCGGAGCCTTTGGAGTGTATGATCATATCGTCAATGTACACCTCCATTTCTTTATGTATCATGTCATGGAACAATGCAGTTACGGCTCTCTGATAAGTGGCTCCATCATTCTTGAGTCCGAATGGCATGACCGTATAACAGAACATCCCCCAAGGTGTGGTAAACGCTATTTTGTGTTGGTCCTCCTCGGCCATGAGGATCTGATTGTAACCGGCGAATCCGGCTACGAATGAACGAACTTCGTACTTCACGGTATTGTCGATGAGCATGTCTATGTTTGGAAGAGGAAAATCATCTTTCGGAGATGCTCTATTGAGATCACATAAATCAACACAGACTCGGACTTTTGCCTTTTTGCTTGTTTAAACTAAATGGCTTCCCTAGTTTAAGTTTATTTACTCTAATTAACTTAAGATAACATCGTGTAACACTTTATTAATTGGAATTGGTTCTTTTATGAATAAATATGTTATGGAATTTGATTGAGTATCGTTTTGAGAATGTGGGCCATCTTTGATGTGTGGTTTGGATTGGTTTACCTTTGTGGTAATTCATTTGGAATGGTTCCCTACTTCGGAATCATGAGTTGTTTATTTAAGCTAGTGTTTATTACTTAGCTTTTATTTGAAAGTCCAGCTAGTTATTTGTGTATCGAGTCAGGCAATGGATAATGCTATAATGGCACAAGCCAAGTCCAGTATAGCATTGCCCATTGGTCCTTCTTCCTCATCCAGATTGGCCTTGGATGGGATGAGCTAGCTCCTTTTGTGAGTATTCTAGCTACACGTTTTGGAGCATGACTTTGTGGCATGGCTCCCGCCCTTTGTGGCACGTTACTTTGTTATTGGTTCCGGTACCGGGGGTTTTCTCTTCAGCTTTCATGCTACTATGAAGATGTTGATTGTTGATTGTTGAAGCTGCGCAGCGACCTTTATTTGGTTTTATCAGTTGGGAAACCTTGGCTAATATCCTTTGTTAATTGTTTATTTCCACTGCTATCTGTTAAATGATAATTGCTCTGTGCTATGTGAATTATTATTGTTTATTGCTTATTGCATCATAGCATGTCATGTAGTTGCATTAGTAACTTATTGAGATTTATCTCACCCCCTTTCTTTTATCTTTGTTTTTCCTTAACCCCCCCCCAGGAGGAAAGGATTAGACTCGCTGATCACGAGGAGGACGTCGCGAGTGTTGAGCTTTTTGGGCAAGTGGTTATTGGTGGGTTTACATTACATAAATGTGTAACCTTTTGGGAATAGTTGTACCGAACTTGACGTCATTAGAATTTGTATATTTGTTATTTTGGGTGTAAGCTTATAGAGCTTACACTACTTTTTATTTTGTTGTTCAAGTTGGATTTCAAAACCTTTGTGTTGTCATCTTTTGGTATAAAAAGGAAATTTTTATCTTCATTATTTTAGAGTTTATTGTTTAAGTCGACGTCCAGCTCGCGTACTCCGGGCCCGCGGGGTCGGAGTCACGACAGCCCAAAAGATAATAATAGTAACATAACACTAAACGACCACAAATCCCACTACAATGATACATAAGAATTCCGAATATCAACTACCCCAAAGAAGGTCAACCTGCTCAGAAGATTTCCCGCTACAACGGACCTCATAACGCTACCACTTGCTTCCCTGGGGGGGGGGTGTTAAGGAAAAACAAGGATAAAAGAAACGGGGTGAGATAAAATCTCAGTAAGTTACTAATGCAGCTACATGGCATAATATCATGCAAATCAACGATATAACTGAACAAGTAAATCGCATAACAACAAATGAGAAAGCTCCCTATCGCCAACTATCCCATACCAGTTGGAAATAACGACTAACTCATCATGCAGCATATAAGACTGAAATAAACACGTTACAAAGGATACTGAGCCAAGGTTTCTGTCACGCCCCGGAAATCTTAAAAATCCATAAATATAAAATTTACATAATATACATCTCCAAAATGTAATATACCAAACCGGGCGCGTGAATTCAACTATAAACTAAAACCATCAAACAACACCTCAACGAGATTATAACTCGGAGACTAGAAACAAATGCGGAAGGAAGAACAACTTATTAACAAAATACCCAAAGTTCAACCGTATACACAAACACTGAACGACTACGAACCCACAATAAAATACATAAAGGCTCCGAAGAGCAACTATCCCAATTACGATCAACCTGCTCAGAAGATTCCCGCTACAATGGGCCTCACAACTCTACCACTTGCTTTCCTGGGGGGGGGGGGTTAAGGAAAAACAATTTGAAACAAGAAACGGGGTGAGATAAAATCTCAGTAAGTTACTAATGCAACTACATGGCATGCTAATATGCAATGACCAATAGCAATTAACATAAAACAGATAGCAGCGGAAAAATAAATGACATGCTATCGAACAGTAACATCCAATAACCAATCATATAAATAAACATATAACAACAAATGAGAGGCTCCCTATCGCCAACCGTCCCATACCGGTTGGAAATAACGACCAGCTCATCATGCAACACATAAAGCTGAAATAAACACTCATAGGTGGATACATAGCCAAGGTTTCACCCAACTGAAAGAACCAAATAAAGGTCGCTGCGCAGCTTCAATAATCAACAATCAACATCTTCGTAGCAGCATGAAAGCTTGAAGAGAAAACCCCGGTACCAGAACCAATAACCATAAAAGTGTCACAAAGGACAAGGACCATGACACAAAGTCATGCCCGTTAGCCAGATACATTCACAGAGGAACGCTGACTTATCCATTCCAAGGCCAATCTGGAGAAGGGGTAAAGAAGGGGGCAAAACAATGGTCAACATTATAATGGACTTGGCTTTGCCATTATAATCTTTCTCATCGCCCGATGCAACAAATATGCCAGCTGGGCTTCCAAATAAATGCTAAGTAATAATAATTTAGCATGAATAAACAACTTAAGGTTCCAAAGTAGGGAACCATACCAATTAATCACCATAAAGATGCAACGGTTACTCATGAAGAGTTTAACAACAACGATAACAAGAGTTTCTCATGAAGAGCACAACAACGATAAACAGAATTGCTCATAAGGAGCTCAACAACAATGATTATTAGAATACGATAATTTCATAACGAGGAACCATACCAGATACATTCCAAAGATGATACCCACAAGTTATTCATAAAGAGCACAACCCAAACGGTCGCTCACCAATGGCACAATGACTATTACCAAAATGACCCGAAACATTTACCCATAAAAATATACTAGGACTATGAACTCAACCATCTCATCACACCTGGAATTCCAAAGTAGGAAATCAGAATGAATACACCTTAAGGTTAATCAACCCGTAAGTACCGAATTGTCAATTCACGCTTTACCTCCGTCCATAACGAACCAATTCTAAACACCCCAAACGGATCCAAAAGGTTACTCTTATTAGAACATGATCACGACAGGACTAAACCCTACACTTTGGTGTTCAATAACAACCCTCTAGGTACTATAGGACATCGCCTAAAACCTAGACCAAGTCTTACTCGAAAATAAATTCGATTGGAACAATCACGAACACATCATAAGATGCCCAAACATTCCCAAACAATACTTGATCAAATTACATAACACCATTGTTCACAAAGAACCAATTTCAATTACCAAAGTGTTCCACGGTGCCCAACTAAGTCAACTAGAATAGTACTATGGAACCTAGACCGAGACTACACCTTGATCTTAAACCTCAACAATAAGACAATCATTCTGGTCTGGAACCATGCGTCCAATAGAATCATTGCGTAGTACTCGAAAAGAGCTTTCCAACGATAGTTTACACGTCCAAAACGGAGTCCGGACGAAAAAGTTATGGCCTCCGGAAGATTGAACGTAAAACGGACAATTTATAAAAAGTGTTCGGCCGGACCAAGAGAAAAATCCCTGTTTTAGCTCCGAATTTCACTCCTTTCGTTCTAAATCTTAGGAGTACCTATATATACTTCTATCCTAACATTTAAAGACAAGAAAACTCAATTCATGCGTCTCTAAAACCCAAACTAAAATACAACCTAGTTTTAAACAAACACAAATGTGATTTCCAGAAAAAGGGGGCGGGCGGGCGCTTGCCAAGGGGCGGGCGGGCGCTCTTTTAGGCAGAAACTAAGGGTCAGAAAAAGGGTAAGTGGGCGGGCGCTTGGCAGGGGGCGGGCGGGCGCCCGGTCGTCGGGCTGGGCAGAAATCAGCTGGGTTTTAACACATTCTTACCAAAATCAAACCCAAAATCTTGGTAGTTCATAAACACCAAAAATCAACACTTCCAATACTCTTAACAATGTACTAAAACAACATATAAACCTCTAGGAGACCTAGATAACAACATTTAACCACACAAATCAAGATTTAATCTAAACATTCATATCATCACAACTTTTAACCAAAAATCCAAATAAATTCCAAATAGTTTCTAAACTCAACCAAAATGACATAGATATCAACAAGAACATCAATAGTGTTAAAGATTAGCATTTTTAACATAAATGGGGGAAAAGTAACTTACTTGAATTTTCTCAAAGTTGCCGGAACTCGAATATTTTTAGCCCTCTACGATCCGAACGACGATCTAAACAAGTTTCATGTTTTAAGAAATGAGAAATAATGAGAGGAAGATAGGTAGAATGTAGAGAGAAGAAAGGGGAGAAAACTTACCCAAAAATGGAGAGAGAGAGGGAGAGTTGCTGGAAGAAGAAAAATGAGGGAGTGAGGAAGGAGAGAGGTGATGGAGGGAGTAAGTAGGATAATTAGGAATTTACACATAGACCCCCTCCCCTACACACTAACTCAATCATCTTATATTCTCCACTAACATTTAAGACTCAACACTTCTACACTAGCACAAATGGCCCAAATAAAATGCTAGGCACGAAATTATTACGAGACACAAAATGCACGCATAATTATTTAAATAAATAAATAATTTAAATAAATAAATAAGAAACAAATAAATAATTAAATATTTATTACTACGAAAATAGAGGCGGTTTTCGGGTCGTGACAGTTTCACCCAAACGGATATAACAAAGAAGCCTCTGTGCAGAACCAACCCATCAACCAATCAATCAATCTTCGTAGTAACACAAACGGCTGAAGATAGAACCCGGTCAGAACCAACCAATCAATCCATCAACCATAGCAGCATAACAGCTGAAGAGAACCTCGGACAGAACCTACTAATCAATCAATCAACCAATCTTCGTAGTAGCATAAACGGCTGAA
The DNA here is from genome assembly GCA_026119855.1 of Campanula takesimana. NCBI lineage: Eukaryota > Viridiplantae > Streptophyta > Magnoliopsida > Asterales > Campanulaceae > Campanula > Campanula takesimana. The sequence goes on along the minus strand of JAOWBW010001368.1, from coordinate 213,504 downwards.
GATCACAACCCCGGTACCGGAACCATAACAATGTAACATGTCACAAAGGACAGGGAAGATGACACAAAGTCAAAACCCAAAAGTTAGCTAGACTACTTCCGAAGGAAGCTAGCTCATCCCAACCAAGGCCAATCTGGAAGAGGAAAGAAGGACCAATGGGCGATGCTATACTAGACTTGGCTCGTGCCATTATAACATTATCCATTGCCTGACTCGAACACAAGTACCAGCTGGACTTTAAACAAGCACAAAGTAATATATACTCGCTTGAAACAACAACGAGGCAATGATTCCAAAGTAGGGAACCAAGCCAAGCTCATCACAAAAGATGCAAACAGTTACTCATGAAGAGTTCAACAATAATGAGTACAAGAAGTTTCTCATAAAAGAGTCTAACAACGATAAACGAGATTGCTCATAGAGAACCCAACAACATTGGCCATAAAAACATGATGATTCCAGGATAAGGGACCATACCAAACGCATCCTAAAGATGATACTCACAAGTTACTCATAAAGAGCACAGCCCAAATGGTCGGTCACAAAAGGTACAATGACTATTACTAAAATTTCCCTAAACGTTTACTCATGAAGATGTACTAGGACTATGAACTCAACCATCTCATCACACCTAGAATTCCAAATAGGAAATCCGAATGAATACACCTTATGGTTAATCAAACCGTAGGTATCCAATTGCCAATTCACGCTTTACATCCGTTCATAATGAACTAATTCTAAACACCCCAAATGAATCCAAAAGGTTACACTTATTAAAACATGATCACAACCGGACTAAACCTTACACTTTGGTGTTCAATAACAACCCTCTAGGTACTATAGGACATCGCCTAAAACCTAGACCAAGTCTTACCCGAAAATCAATTCGATTGGAACAATCATGAACACATTACAAGATGCCCAAACATTCTCAACAATACTTAGACCAATTCCGCAACACAATTGTTCACAATGGAACCATTTCAAACACTAGAGTGTTCCACTATGCTCATACAAGTTAAATAGAATAGTACTCAAAACCTAGACTAAGAATGCAACCTAGTCTTAAACAATCAAAAGGAAGATTTCCAGGAACAGGGGGCGGGCGGGCGCTCACTAATGGTCAGGCGGGCGCTCAATTAGGCAGAAGGTTGGTCGGAGGAATTTGGCCAGGTGGGCGGGCGCCTGGCTCAATCCGGGCGGGCGCCCGGTCGGCGATCTGGGTAAAAAGAAACTGGGTTCTTCACATCTTCTTACCAATCCACAAATTTCTCAAAATCAATCCTTCTAACAAGCCTAACTGTTACGTTTAAACCGCAAGTGCACGGGTTATTAATAGTATAGTATGTGCAAATACGGGTCGATCCCACGGAGACAACTTAATTCTAAAAATATTTTTTTGCTTTGGATAAAAGTAAAGAAAATAAAATGATTGGGGGTAGGAAAATTTGTTTGTCACTTAAAATAGAAATGATAGTAAAAGCTATTTATGTAGGAAAAACTCTTATTTTAAAGGAATTCCCGGGATTGGGACTCAAGTATTCATATATTCATCATTCATTTATGCTCTCTTTTAGATTAAGGGTTCATTTTTATACAAGGATGGTATGCTTAGCCTACACTACTTCTCACGATCAAGCAAGTAGTGTTTGTATTCTCATACTAATTATGTCCTAACTCTTTGAGAAATCCGTTTATGTTTTTCCCCCGCCCTGTCACAAACGGGCATTCCGGCTTATCTCTAGCTGACCATAATTAGTAAGAATCCATTAGGTTTTCTTATGAAAATCGGCACACTTTCCACTCAAGGAGCATCCCTAAGCCATTACACTACTCTCGTGAGTAATGAACTTAGTTTTGACTATATGGGTCCGCTAATCGAGATTCACCGCTAGGTCCTTCTCTCGATTAACTGAAGTTCATATAACCAAGGACGTCATCGTGGTTATAGGCGTTTTAGATTGATATAGTAAAATTGTTAAAGATGAAGAGAAATGAATTTAGAGAACATAAAATTATGATGAACATATGAACACAATGAGTATCCAACCCCAAGAAAGAGGGGGATTACTCACTAGCCATTAAATAAAACATCAAGAATAAGAATAAAGGATTAAGATAGAGAAGAGAATACTTATTCAGATTGGAGAACTTAATGATGGAAGAATACTTCTTTATTGCTTAGGAACCCTCTCTCAAATTCACTCAAAATTCTGGAAATGATAATGTATACTTAGAATTTCACTATAATAACTTTACAATCAATCTCTAAAAATATCTGGATCTTTTCTAAGGCTGTTGTAGCCTTCTTATATAGGCCCTAGGACTGATTTGAGTGTCTGTTCCCGGATACATCCACCAAGAGGAGTGTCTGTTGGGAAACACTCTTTCAGAACAGGCGTCAAGATCCGGGCGGGTCTTCATAATGGTCCGGCCGGATCCAGTTGGTCTGACCGGATTTTCTCCTTGCCCCGGTCGGATCTTTGTCTTCTGGAAATTTGTTCTTGTATTGGTGAGGTCCGGCCGGGTCTTATAGATGGGTCCGGTCGGATCTTTGACTTCTGCATCTGATTTCTCCTTTTTAAATGTTTTGCTCCCGTCTTTCCTTCCTTTACTCCCTTTAGCTCAAAATAGCTCCAAATAGTACCTGTTTTCTGTCCACAAAACCCATACTACACCACGCACATTATATCCGTAAAAGTAAAGTGAAATAATGCAATATGAGACTCATTAATACTAAATTGACTCTAAAAAGACATATATTTAGACCTTAAATGACTATAAAATAGCCATTTATCAACTCCCCCACACTAAAACCTTGCTTGTCCTCGAGCAAGCTTACAATTTTGAAGAAGAGAGAGTGACAAATGACATAAAATTTTTGAAAAATCAAAGAAGGTTTCAATGCTCCCTCAGAATATTTGTTATATTGTATTGCCTTTACAAAATCATTTCCTTTTAAATTTTCCGTCCCAAGAAACTTGTGAGAAAGAACATAAGAGGATATTGGAAAGTAAATAAAGAATTTTGGATGTTAATATAACATGAATAAATACTATTGAACAAGAGCATATAGGAATAACTAAATGAACTTGTGGATTTCAAGTATGAAATAGAATTTAAGTTCACTCTTTGAGTGCTTTGTGAATAGGGTTTTTTATGCTTGGGAATACATTTCTTAAACTCATGATTTTATTCTTTTTCAAAGATATTCAGATTTTGTTATGCTCCTTGAATCACAAAAAATAAGGCGGATGAAGGTAGTGGAAAATTTAATTTCATTAAGTTTTAGAAGTGGCAATTGAGTTCTTTGTAAATCATCACACTCTATAATGATAAATTCATTTGGATATTCGAGTGGATGATATACAAGAAGATTGATTTATGTTATTAAGTCTTAAAAGTGGAAATGGAAAGCTTCGTGATTCTTAAAGATCATAACAATGTAGTAAATCTTTGGAAAAGAGTAGAAGTAAAAGTTTTTGAAATGTATATACAAGGATGTTTTATAACTTTTCACAAGTGTAATGTATTCAAACTTAATATCCACAATTTCATTAATAATGTAATGCTTCTATTCAAGAATATTTAAAAGTCTATATAAATTTTGAAAATTTTTCATTTACAATCCAATATGATCCTAAGTTCTTTGTGACAAATCTCTCAAAAAGTAAAGTTTAAGAGGAAATAATTTTACTTAGGCAAATTGTAAGTATAGATAACATTCTCATCAATGGGAGCATTGGCAAATTTTTTTTTTTTTTTTTTTTTTTTTTTTTTTTTAGAATACTTAACTAAATGCAAGCAACAAGCTAACTAAATGCAAAGAAAAAGAAAAACGGATATAATAATTTTATTATAATAATTTTATTAAAATCCTCCCCCCACACTTGAACTAAACATTGTCCCCAATGTTTTCATGAAAGTAAAAATTGGACAAGAAAGTAAAAATGGGGACGGGGGAACAAATAACTTATCACTGAAATGGTGGTGGAGGTGGTGGTGAGACAGGTTTGAGATGAAGAAGAAGGGAAGAATGAGAATACAATTGAACAGATCTGACCTTTTGGCGAATCGGTATGTCCTTCTATGCGACTGATCCGGGCGGGTCGCTCTGGGGATCCGGTCGGATTTATTATGGTCCGGTCGGATTATTTTTCAGACCCGGACGGATAATTTTCTCTGGAATCTCCAGAGTTGCTGGATCCGGTCGGGTGCTTCAACTTGGCCCGGTCGGATCTAGATGATCCGGTCGGATTATATTGTTGACCCGATTGGATCTTCGAAAATTCTTCCTCTTTTTTTTTTTTTTTTTTTTTTTTTTTTTTACCTACAAAATGTTAGAAAAACAGAACATAATAACAATAATAATAATAATAAAAAAAAACAAAATAATCCATCGGTTACCACCCGATGATGCTTGTTTAACGTCTTTAGCTCGACGCCTTTTTGTTAATTGGAATGGCCATTGTACGGTATCGAGATGGCCTATTGTCTTTGACAATACGCCACTTCTTCTCCGGTGGATTGTTTAGGGCCCTATGATCAGTACATATGCGCCATCCATTCTTTGACGGGATTAATTTATGAAAATCTTTGCAAGCTCGTAATCCCGTTATTTTCTGTGGTGCTACTTTCTTTGGTTTTTCTATGATGTCATCTCCATCATTTTTATCATGTAGCACCCTCTTCCAGTCTAAATTCTTGGTACTTTCCCTTGCTTCCTTTATTTCTTTCAAATAATTTTCATAAGCTTTGAATTCATCTATATGATCCCTTTTGGAATCCATAGATTTTATGACATTAATTTCCTTATGATTTTCTTTTAAAATATCAATTTTTTTGACAAGAGTCTTCAATGGTTGGGGTACTCCTCCAAAATTCCTCTTTTTGATCTCCAACATTTAAAGTAAGAGTACCCTTTTTCACATCAATTATGGCTCCCGCAGTTGCAAGGAAAGGCCTTCCCAAGATGACTGGGATATCTTGATCCTCCTCAATCTCGAGGATCACAAAGTCGACAGGGATGATTAGGCTCCCTATTCGACACGGCAAGTTTTCCATAATACCTATCGGGTATTGAATGGATCGGTCTGCCAACTGCAGAGATATGGTGGTGGGTTGGAGTTCCCCCACACCTAATCCCTGACTAACCGAAAAAGGCATTATACTAACGCTAGCCCCTAAATCAAGCATAGCATTATCCATATTGATCCTACCGATACTACAGGGGATGGAAAAAGTGCCGGGATCTTTGAGTTTAGGCGGAAGTTTCTTTTGTAAAATGGCACTAACATCTTCCGCCAAAGTGAAATTTTCAAATTCCTCTAAAGACTTCTTTTTAAAAATCATTTCCTTCAAAGGCTTTGCATAAGAAGGTATTTCTTTCTGGTCATCAGAATAAGGAACTCTAATATTCATTGATTTTAATGTTTCCAAAAATTCGGCATGTTGTTCATCAACCCCTTTCTTTATTAATCTTTTTGGGTACGGTATCGGTGGTTCAAAATATCTATTGTAACTAGTCTCATTTTCAGTCTCAACTTTTGGTGGGGTTGGACTTTCATTTTCCTCTTCTTTATTTATTGAAACTATTACATTTGCATGCTCGCTAGGCCTTTGAGGTTGACCGGGAAGACTCCCTTGTGGTCTTTGCGGCAGGTTGGCCTGTTGAGCTTGCTGGCTCTCTAACATTTTGTTATGAGCAGCTAAGTTATCAAACCTAGCATTCAAAATTTTAAAATTTTCCCTAAATTCATTATTGATTTTCTCTTGGTTCTTATTATTTTCAATCATATAATCCATAAGAAGATCTAATTTAGATTTAGGGGGAGGGAAAGCATTATTGTTGAAATTCTTGGGTACAAATCCCGGTGGTTGTGAGGAAGGTTGTGGGTTTAAAACATTGTTATTTCTATAGGACAAGTTGGGGTGATTTTTCCATTCGGGATTGTATGTGTTTGAATACATACCCCCTCGTTGTCCATTAGAAACAAAATTAACTTGCTCACTAGAAGTAGTGTCAAGTAAATCACAACTTTCGCTACTATGTGAGTTTGACCCACATAGTTCACATAAAACATTAATGTTAGCCACGGAATTTGTATTCAAGCTATCTATCTTTTTGAAAAGAGTATCAAATTTTGAAGATAGAAGAGTGACGACATCAACATTATACTTACCTGCTGATACTTGCGGTTGGTCCCTTTCATTGGACCATTGGTAGTGGTTCAGGGCAATGCTCTCGATCAAGTCATATGCCTCGTCCACTCCTTTATTCATGAGTGCTCCTCCCGCAGCAGCATCTATGGTCTCTCTTGTCTTGAATGTGAGACCGTTGTAGAAGGTGTGCACTATCAACCACTTTTCAAGCCCGTGGTGTGGGCACATCCTTAGGAGTTCTTTGAAACGCTCCCAAGCATCATAAAGCGACTCATCTCCATTTTGACTAAAATTAGTGATCTTGGTCCGGATTTGAGCGGTTTTTGAAGGAGGGAAGAAACGTCCAAGGAAAGCCTCTTGAACTTGGTCCCATGTTGTTAAAGAGTTGTGTGGGACCGAGTTCAACCATTGTTTCGCCTTATCCCTTAATGAGAATGGGAATAGGCGCATCCGTATTGCCTCGGGTGTGACTCCAACAATCCTTGTAGTATCACAATACTCCAAGAAAGTTTGGACATGGAGGTGCGGATCTTCAAGTGCCGAGCCACCAAATTGGTTGTTCATAACCATATGGAGAAGTTGTGGCTTTATCTCAAATGTGATTGCGTCGGCATTTGGTACTACTATGGGCGTCCTAGAACCCGGGGTGCTTGGGTTAACAAACTCCCGTAAGGTCTTAGGTGGTGGGGCATCGCCCGAATTTTGCCCGTCTTCGTTGTTTTCTCTCACCATTTCTTTCTCTAAAGTTTCTCTCAAACTTCTAAGTCTTTCTCTAAGGTATCTCTCAGGTTCCGGATTGTATTCAACGTAATTGTCACCTCTCCGGACTCTTTTCATAAACTTTGGAAAAAATACTTTAAAGAAGAATTCAAAGAAAAATACTTTGAAAAAAAAGATGATGAAATAAATAAAAATAAAAGAATAAAAACAGAAAATTGAAAAGCAAAAACTCTTTTTTTTTTAAAATTTAACCGTTGTCCCCGGCAGCGGCGCCAAAAACTTGTTACGTTTAAACCGCAAGTGCACGGGTTATTAATAGTATAGTATGTGCAAATACGGGTCGATCCCACGGAGACAACTTAATTCTAAAAATATTTTTTTGCTTTGGATAAAAGTAAAGAAAATAAAATGATTGGGGGTAGGAAAATTTGTTTGTCACTTAAAATAGAAATGATAGTAAAAGCTATTTATGTAGGAAAAACTCTTATTTTAAAGGAATTCCCGGGATTGGGACTCAAGTATTCATATATTCATCATTCATTTATGCTCTCTTTTAGATTAAGGGTTCATTTTTATACAAGGATGGTATGCTTAGCCTACACTACTTCTCACGATCAAGCAAGTAGTGTTTGTATTCTCATACTAATTATGTCCTAACTCTTTGAGAAATCCGTTTATGTTTTTCCCCCGCCCTGTCACAAACGGGCATTCCGGCTTATCTCTAGCTGACCATAATTAGTAAGAATCCATTAGGTTTTCTTATGAAAATCGGCACACTTTCCACTCAAGGAGCATCCCTAAGCCATTACACTACTCTCGTGAGTAATGAACTTAGTTTTGACTATATGGGTCCGCTAATCGAGATTCACCGCTAGGTCCTTCTCTCGATTAACTGAAGTTCATATAACCAAGGACGTCATCGTGGTTATAGGCGTTTTAGATTGATATAGTAAAATTGTTAAAGATGAAGAGAAATGAATTTAGAGAACATAAAATTATGATGAACATATGAACACAATGAGTATCCAACCCCAAGAAAGAGGGGGATTACTCACTAGCCATTAAATAAAACATCAAGAATAAGAATAAAGGATTAAGATAGAGAAGAGAATACTTATTCAGATTGGAGAACTTAATGATGGAAGAATACTTCTTTATTGCTTAGGAACCCTCTCTCAAATTCACTCAAAATTCTGGAAATGATAATGTATACTTAGAATTTCACTATAATAACTTTACAATCAATCTCTAAAAATATCTGGATCTTTTCTAAGGCTGTTGTAGCCTTCTTATATAGGCCCTAGGACTGATTTGAGTGTCTGTTCCCGGATACATCCACCAAGAGGAGTGTCTGTTGGGAAACACTCTTTCAGAACAGGCGTCAAGATCCGGGCGGGTCTTCATAATGGTCCGGCCGGATCCAGTTGGTCTGACCGGATTTTCTCCTTGCCCCGGTCGGATCTTTGTCTTCTGGAAATTTGTTCTTGTATTGGTGAGGTCCGGCCGGGTCTTATAGATGGGTCCGGTCGGATCTTTGACTTCTGCATCTGATTTCTCCTTTTTAAATGTTTTGCTCCCGTCTTTCCTTCCTTTACTCCCTTTAGCTCAAAATAGCTCCAAATAGTACCTGTTTTCTGTCCACAAAACCCATACTACACCACGCACATTATATCCGTAAAAGTAAAGTGAAATAATGCAATATGAGACTCATTAATACTAAATTGACTCTAAAAAGACATATATTTAGACCTTAAATGACTATAAAATAGCCATTTATCACTAACAATGAACCCAAACAACTCATAAACTCATAAGGGACCTAAATAATAACATCTATCAACCCAAACTAAGATTTAATCCCAACATTCATATTATCACAAATTTAACCAAAATCCAAATAAATTCCAAACTTAACCAAAACATCATATATATCACTAAAGCATCATTCAAACAAGTGATGAACATTTTAGCATAAAATGGGGGAAAAGTAACTTACTTGGAATTTATCAAAGATGACGGAATTCGACTTTTCTTAGCTCTTTACGATCCTAGCGACGATTTAAGCATTTTTCATAAAATGAGCATTAAGAAATAATGGGAGGAAGATGGTCAAAATGAAGAGAGAAGGAGGGAGAATTCTTACCTTTTCTTTACCCAACAATAGAGGAGAGAGAGAGGGAAATGAAAATGTGAGTTGAGGGAGGAGGGAGGAGGAAGGAGTAGGATGAAGAAATAAAATGTTTCACCTAGGCCCTCTCTAGACCCAACTAGAACACATAAACCCATACTCCCCACTAACAACTAAGACCCAATAACTCTACACTAGCACCAATGATCAATTAAAATGATAGGCATAAAATATTATGAAACACTAAAATGCACACATAAATAATTAATTAAATAAATAAACAAATATTTTTACTAAGAAAATAGATACGGGTTTTCGGGTCGTTACAGGATCTGCTTCTATACCACGCTCAGTGACCATGTACCCAAGGACCTTTCCTTTCACTACCCCAAATGTTCACTTGGCCGGATTAAGTCTCATCTTATGGTGTCTCAACATCTCAAAGAACTTTCTGAGGTCGACAAAGTGTTGCCTATCGGAGCCTTTGGAGTGTATGATCATATCGTCAATGTACACCTCCATTTATTTATGTATCATGTCATGGAACAATGCAGTTACGACTCTCTGATAAGTGGCTCCAGCATTCTTGAGTCCGAATGGCATGACCGTATAACAGAACATCCCCCAAGGTGTGTGTAAACGCTGTTTTGTGTTGGTCCTCCTCGGCCATGAGGATCTGATTGTAACCGGCGAATCCGTCTACGAATGAACGAACATCGTGCTTTGCGGTATTGTCGATGAGCATGTCTATGTTTGGAAGAGGAAAATCATCTTTCGGAGATGCTCTGTTGAGATCACGGAAATTAACACAGATTCGGACTTTTCCATTTGCTTTGGAAACTTGTACAGTATTAGCCAACCAGGTTGGATACTCTATTACTTTGATGAACCCAACACTCAGGAGTTTCTCTATCTCTTGTTTGACTTGTACTGACCACTCTGGCTTAATTCTGTAGAGTTTCTGCTTGACTGGCCTCGAATCAGGAAGCAGTGGTATCTTGTGCTCAACAATCGAATTGGCTAGCCCCGGCATATCTTTGTAGGACCAAGCGAACATATCCACAAATTCTCGGAGAAGCGCTATGAGGGCTTGTCGGTCTTCCCCTTTGAAGAAACTGCCAATCTTGGTCTCTTTCGGATCATCGTCCGTCCCCAGATTAACTGTTTGCATTTCTTCGGCATCAATAGGACCATTTCCGCCACGAAGACCTACATGCTTATTAATTTCTTTTAAGATTTGTTCATTTTCTTTATCTATCTCGTCATATGACTCATTATTATCTAATTCGTTAGAGTTATTAGTTAATTCATCATTTAGGACGCTAGCAATCTCGGGATACTCAGAAAGATTTATTTTTTCATTAAGAAAGTAAGGGAATACACGTTCCGCGATGGCATCCAAGTCCTCTTGGGTGAGCTCATCGGAGCCGTACCCGGCAAAAGGTCTATACAAAACTCAATCTCACGATCGGGAGGCATATCATACTCGGTAGAGAAAACATCGGGAAATTCCCGAACTACCCGAACACTATCCAAACTAGGGGATTCCTTCCTAGTATCAAGAACACTAGCCAAATACCCCTCACAACCACTATGCAATAATTTTCTCGCTTTCAAATAAGAAATTAAGCAAACCTTCCTACTCAGAGGACTAGCCTCAAACACAAATTTAGGCACATCGGGAATAGAAAAAGTAACAGTTTTCTTACGGCAATCAACGGAAGCATGAAACTTACTCAACCAATCCATACCCAAAATGACATCAAAGTCTTGGATAGGAAGAACTACCAAATCCGCACAAAGGACTCGACCACAAATAACCACGTCACAAGCACGAAAGACTCGATCAGAAATCAAGCATTCTCCTATAGGGGTCGACACCTCTAGCACGTACGGTAAATACTCGAATGCAGCATTAAACATGGAAGCAAATTGCACAGAAATGTATGAATGAGATGATCCTGGATCTACTAACGCTCGTGCGCTCACATTAGACACAGAAACAATACCTCCAATAACGGATGGATCATCGGTCACCTGTTGTTGATTCATGGCATAAACCTTCCCTTGAACCTTGGGCTTCCCAGCGGCATCCCTTTTCTGACCCTGATTAGTGCCAACTCCTGACCCGGATGCTTGTCCTTTACCTCTAGTACAATCCCTTGCGAAGTGCCCCATTTGACCACAATTGGTACACCTTCCTTGCTTCTTCCAACAACGGTCTTCAGAATGACCTTCCTTTTGACAATACGAACAAAGCCTCCTAATTTGGCTCCCTTGGTTCCCGGAAGTGGTACCCGGGTTCCTTGGGGTCGGTTGCCCTCAGAACTGAGATTGTCCCCTAAAGTTACCTCGATTATCAATCCTTGGTTGTGACTTGCTCTGCGCTCCTTGCTTACTCGGGTTGGACACCTCGGTCTTCCTCTTATGTTCCCCAATATCTTGCTCTATCAAATAGGCTCGGTCCACCGCATCTTGGAATGTCACAATCCGTTGAGCAATAAGTTGAGTACGGATGGAGGTCTTCAATCCCCGAATGAATCTCATAGCCTTTTGTTCCTCGGTCCTCACCAAATAGTCGCAATACCCGGCTAATTCTATGAACTTAGCCGAGTATTGTGCTATAGACAACAATCCTTGCTCCAAGTTGAGTAGCTCGATCTCCTTTCGGTTTTGATCAACAACCGGAATGAAATGCTCCTTGAATTTGCGCACAAACAACTCCCACGCATACACCGTGTGAGTATCATCCCAAGTAGCTTTAATACCTTTCCACCAATGCTCGGCGGCTCCCACAAGCTTGTAAGCCGCAAACCGGACCTTGTCCTCATCCGAGCAACCAAATACATCATAAATCTTCTCCATAGACTCAATCCACAACTCAGCTTTCCTTACATCGGGTTCCCCGTTGAATTCAACCGGTTTCAACTTCAGAAATTACTCCAAACCATAACGGGGTGGTGCTTGTTCTACCCTCGGACCTTGATCATGTATGGCCTTCATGGCCGCCTCGAACATGCCTTGAAACATGGCACGTGCCTCTTCCCTTGTATCATTCTGACTCTGTGCCCCACTAGTACCTCCTCTGTTTCTTCTTCCAGACATAGAGAACAATTACTTGCGTAAAACATCAACCGTTAGTCACTCCGCACACTACTACCCACCTAGGTTATACTAATCCACCTAGACTTATACATAGAGCTAATGCCATAGCTCTGATACCAACTGTCGCGACCCTGAACCCTGCGGGCCCGAGACCGCGATCTGGACGTCGACTTAAACAACAAACTCTAAAATAATGGAGATAAAATTTTCCTTTTATACCCAAAATATGATAACATAAGGTTTTGTAAATCAATTTGAACAACAAAGTAAAACTAGTATAAACTCCAAGCTTATACACTAAAGTTACAAAATACACAAATCCTAGTGACGTCAATGTTTGGTACAAATATCCCAAAATGGTTACACATTTACATAATGTAAACCAACCTATATCAACCTTCCCCAAAAGAATATATCCACACTCGACGTCCTTGTTCTCGTGATCAGCGAGACTAATCCTTAGCACCTGGGGGGGGGGTTAAGGAAAAACAAAGATAAAAAGAAAGGGGGTGAGATAAATCTCAATAAGTTACTAATGCAACTACATGACATGCTATGATGCAAGGAGCAATAAGCAATAATAAATATCACATAGCACATAGCATTTATCACATAACAGATAGCAGCGGAAATAAACACATAACAAAGGATATAGCCAAGGTTTTCCAAACCGGAACATCCAAATAAAGGATCGCTGCGCAGCTTCAATAATCAACAAATCATCATCTTCATAATAGCATGAAAGCCGAAGAGAAAACCCCGGTACCGGAACCAATAACCAATGAAGTGTCACAAGGGACGGGAGACATGCCACAAAGCCATGCTCCAAGTAGCTAATATGCACACAAAGGAGCTAGCTCTTCTCACATCCAAGGCCAATCTGGAGGAGGGTAATAATGGGGCAAAACAATGGTCAACATCACAATGGACTTGGCCGTGCCATCATAATGTTTCGCATCGCCCAAACACACACAAAATACCAGCTGGACTTTCACGTAAAGGCTAAGTAATAAAATACTAGCACGATAAACAACAAAGGATTCCAAAGTAGGGAATCATGCCAAATAATCACCAAGAAGATGAAATGAACCAACAATACACAATAAGGGTGCTCCAAAATCCAAATTAACAATTAATGAATTTCAAACACAAACTTGATCACAAAGGACCCAATTCTATCACTAAAGTGTACTACAATGTCCACTAAGGTCAACTAGAAGGACACCCAAGACTTGGACCAAAACGCGTTCTTCAACCACACAAAATGGCAAATGAGAACTTTCAGGGGTTCTGGACGGCCGCCCAAAGTGGACTGTGCGGTCGCCCAAAAAGCCTCAAAACAAGAACAAAAGCCTTCAGATAGATGTGCGGTCGCCCAGGAATTTTTGTGCGGCCGCCCAATGCTCTGAATAACTGGAAATTGGGAAGAACAACATGGGTTCTTCCATTTTCATACCCAAAACATATTTCAACCAAAATCCAACCTTCCAACTCATATACTAATGTACTAAAACAACTTATAAGTTCAAAAAGACTCATACAACAACATTTAACAACCAAAATCAAGAATCAAACCCAACATCCAAGATTTCACCATTTTTGATCAAAACCCAAAATAAATTCCTAATAAATTCCAAATAAATTGCAACCTTATTCAAACTTCAAATATAACAACAAAAGAATTATATGAACATGATATGAACATTTTAATATCAAAATGGGGGAAAAGTAACTTACTTGGATTTTCTCAAAGTTGATGGATTTCGATTCTTTTTGGCTTCCTACGATCCTATCGACGATCTAAACATGTTTCACGTTTTAAGAAATGAGAGATGATGATGGGAAGATGGAGAAAATGAAGAGAGAAGGAAGAGAAAGAAAACTCACCAAAAGCTAGAGAGAGAGGGAGAGATGCTGGAAAGATGATGAAGAGAGTGAGGGAGGAGGTGAGGGAGGTGAGTGGGAAATAGGAAAATTATTCAAAAACTTACACTTAAGCCCCCTCTCTCACACTACACACAATACTACACTCCCTACTAACAATTAAGACCCAACAATACCACACTAACCCAAATGACCCAAATAAAATGCTAGGCAATTATTATAACACATAAATTGCACACATAATTATTTAAATAAATAATATTTTAAATAAATAATAATTTAAATAAATAAATAAGCAAATAATTAAATAAAAATCATTTAATTACTAATAAAATAGAGCCTAGATTTCGGGTCGTGACATCGAGTGAGTACGGATCACAGTCACTAAAGATTTCAAAGCCCGGTTTGTGCTTCCCCCTATGGTCAATCCACGGTTCAGGGAACATGAAGCATGGCAAGTTTTCCTCCTCGCGCACAAAGTACCCGTTTAGAGTCTTTCGATAGGGCGGTGCTAGTGGTACAATGTACGAAGTCCAATCCCTTTCTTCCTTAGGGATGCCTTTTAATAGTGACACATACCCTAGACCATATTCTGGGGGTATAGATTGACAGGTGGTGGTTCTTTTATCCCTTGTAAATGCTTGCCAAGTCCAAGACCGGGGAAGTATCCATCTTTTAGCATCATGTTAAGTACTGGACACGTTCCGAAGAATGGAATCGCTTTAGAATAGTCATTTTCATTGAGCACCTCTCCATCTCTACACTACTTTGCTTTCGGAAAAGGTGAGAAATTTAAAAGAAGCTATCTATTACTAAAAATTGAAATTGATAGGAGGGCATGCTCTCACCCATAATGATTCTTAGGTGAGTAGGATCCCTTAAGGAATAGAAAAAGAAACAACTAGTTTAAAAGGAAGAAACGTCTAAGCTATGAAAATGAGGTAAAAACTAGTCTACTAAACTACTAACTAATGTAGTGGAAGAGGAGCTTGACGTTTGGACCCCTAATTCTTGATCACGAGGCCGATCCCATTGCCTATTATATGTAGAGTGCCTTGGTCGATAAGATCTTGGATCTTATCTCTTAAGTTATTGCATTTGTCAGTGTGGTGACCGCGGTACTGATGGTAGTAGAAATACAGGTGCAAGGCCCTTCCGGCTCCCTCATATTTGGGTTTGTACCCCCTCATAGGTGCTAACTTGCCTTCCCTCTCAAGCTCTAGGAACACCCTACCAAGTCAGATTTGACTCAAATCGGTGTAGACTCTTGGTGGCTTGGGTTCGAGGCTTTACATGATGCTCTCATAGTGGTCCCTCATGACATTGAGGTGATGATTATGTTCCTCTTCCATTTGGTTCTTTAGGTCTTGATAAAGCTGGCTGATGCAGTTACCTACCTCATCATTGATGACCTTCTCTTGGTTGTCCTCTAAATCTTGGGCTCTCTAGACAGCAGCATTGTACCACTTACTCATTTCATTGTATTTAGTTTGCAACATTTCGAGCTTACTTTCGTCGATTATTCTCTCGATTTCGGCCCAATCCTTTTTGCTTTGTTCGTTACGCTCTTTGACTTGGTCAGGGGCATGATAGGAGGTATAGTCGAGCCCTCTGAAGCAAAATTCTTGCATGATGTTGATCTTCGGGGCCTCTCCGTTGGGTAGGCCTTCCTTCCAACCTCCGGTGGCTTCCATCTTGAAGCGCAGACTTTGTGAGATTTCTCTGAGAGACATTTCTTTGAGGGCGGACATTGTGTAAGGAGCGTGGAGCTACTTTGCTGATCGGACGGACCTAGAGTGCAGAAACTGTGTCAAATCCAGGCTGGGGTCCCAACAAGTCGGCTTTTATGAAACAGGGGTTGACCAACATAGCAGATTCACAGAAAAGGGAGGATGTCTCGTACGAGACAATGGATGTCTCGTACGAGGGATCCAGCCAAACAGTCGGATTGCAGATTTTAATCCTATTGGTCGGATGGAATTCAATCCATTTTAAGAGGTTACTACTCTAGTTCATCCTGGAACAGTAGATTCTGTCACCCTAGAATATGAGCCCCTTGTTTTTCACCTGTATTGCACTCTCCCAAACGGACAATTCGGGCAAAGGTCCCATATTCTCATCGGAATCCACCATTCAATTAACCAAACCTAAGTGACCCGTAGTTGTTTTTCACTTTGTTAAACAACGCATTAATGCAATCAAACCTTGTGAATCTTAAGGGATAATCGAAATGGACATGTTGAACGGTGCGGTCGAAACTAAGCCAAAATGGCATCCACAATCCCGCACAGAATAGTGAAAGTAGGAAAACACAAGCTCGGATTTCCGTAGAGAGGTTCTCCATTCTTTCAAAATCCTTTGTTCATCATTTTACCGAAGGGACATTCGTCATATTCACAAGGGAGGATTACAGATTGTAAAGACGCGTTATCTTGGGCAAAGATTAAAACAACCCTAAGAATCGAACCGACCGGTCTCGAGGAGTGTCTTATTAATTAGTATGTATGCATGAGGTTGATGCAAGGCTTACGGCTAAGGCTCCCCATGAACATAGTCTAGGAGTGTGTCACGAAGTGGGTACACCATCTTTGGAGAGACCGGCGAGGGTCATTCGTTAGAATGGGGGTGCTGACCGACATCCGTCCTCCGATTGGGACCCAGGTTTATAGGGTATGTAGTGAAATTAATCTACATGTGTGCACGTGTGTGAGAGTCAAGATCTAGGTGTCAAGGTTAAAATAGAAAGTTTTTTTTGAAATTAAAATACAAAAACATGCAATGGCCGGGCCAAGTGGCTGCCTACGTTTCCCTCTTGTGGAGGAACTCAGGCCGTCGTAGTTCACACATAAGTCAAACGCATGTAAAACAGGGGATAAACATTTAGCAAGTACTCCTGCAAAACAAAGTTTAGCCTTATAATATATGGGGAGTTTCTTCGTCGTTAGGAAGGTCCCAAGACTTAGAAACAGGGGGAGGGCAGATCTGGAACTCTGTGTGCGTGTTTGAACCGAATAAAATTCCCTTTTTAAACTAGAGAGTCATATCCGCCAGGCAGAACTGAGATGTCTCATACAAGACAAGTGATACCTCGTACGAGGCATCCCAGTCTGGGAACAGACTAACGTACAGAATGCAGCATTTTGAAACAATGATGATTTCTTTCGACGCAAGTCTAACCCACTTACTGTGATTCTTCCCCAGCAGAGTCTCCACGGAGTGCGCGCGAGGTTTTTGCTTCGATGGCGGGCTTTCGACCTTCGATTCACCTTCTTGTTGATTTGAGAGTAGCCACCATGTTATTGTCGGAACACGGACCGAGATGTCTGGATTCGGGGGTTAAGTTATGAATTGGGAAGGTCAAGGAGCACCCAATTCACCCAATCTAGGATTGGTCTTGCTAAGAAATCATCATCATCGTTTCAAAATCATGCATTCGTGTACCAAAAGATAAAAACAAACAAATAAATAATGACTTATTTATTTGGGATGTCGGATCATGTGCTTCGAGACCATCTTCATGGGTTGGAGAGGCTCTAGGCTGATCCTTTAATGGAATCACACTACTTCAAACACAAAGAAGGAGATGAGAAGATAGAAAAGCAAAGATTTACCTAAGTGTTTTCTTCAAGAATCCTATGGTTGGCCTTGACTAAAGGCCTTGATCCTCCAAATTTAGTGGGTATCAGAGAGGGGCTGATTAGAAGAACTTCTTTGGTCAGATTTTGAGTGGTTGTTTGGTGAATATAGAGTCTACCCTTTTTCTGGTTCAAGAACCTTATATTTATAGGAGATTTTGACCTAGGGTTTTGGCCAAGAAGGTAAGTTGAGGTGGGAATCAATGAGTTGATTTCCACAGAGGTATTTTTGGACTCTAGGATCGGCCATTAGGTTTTCCCGGATTGCATGAGTGTTTTCCAAGAAAAGGGGTTAAGATCAACAAGGAAACTGACCAAAAACCCGACTGTCGAGGGGGATACCTCGTACGAGACATCAATGTCTCGTACGAGGCATCTAAGTGCTGAAATCACTTATTTTCCCTCTGCGATAGTTTTAATGTTCAGTTTGGCCCCTAACTAACGGAGTCAGTCAGAAACTTAATGAAACATGTCCAACTTAACGAGTTTTGACCCAAATCAAAGGCGAGACACAGAAGTAGTGTGATTATAAATGAATGTCCAAAATGGGGTGTCTACACCTAGCCTATGGGATGGAAGCAGTGCTACTAATCGAATTAGAAGTACCATCACTAAGGTTTCTCCTAGAAAACCAAGTGAATGAAGTCGCACGGTTAGGCAGCCGTTATGAATAACTAGCCCTGCTAGATGAACGACGACTTCGAGCCGCCGAGCATATCCAAGCATATCAACGAAGAATGGCCCGAGCATTCAATAAGAAAATCAACACTAGAAACATCAAAGAAGGGGAACTTGTCCTACGTAAACATCGTCCTGCACCATTCAATCCTATGGGAAAGTGGGGATCAAGATGGATAGGCCCTTACATAGTCAAGAAGGTATTCTCCAGAGGAGTGGTACAACTCGCAGACCTAGATGGAGATCAACTGCCAAAGCCCGTCAACTTGGACAAGCTGAAGAAGTACTATTCATAGCTCCGTCCCCTATTTCAAAAAAAAGGAAAGATCGCTAGGTTGAAAACCCGCAAGGGCGGCCTAGGCAAAAATTAGAGCAGAGAGCACGAGAAAAGAAGCCCGCTAGATTGAAAACCTGAAAGGGCGGTCTAGGCAAAAATCAGGGTGTGTATAAAAAAATATTAATAATATATATATAGGGGATAGTCTCGTACGAGACACCTATATCACGTACGAGATATGTCAGTCAGCAGACATAATTTTCTCTTTCTTAAACAAGAACTACGATGACCTGAGCTCCTTATTTAATTGATGTAAAAGGAGAACGTAGGCAACCTTTTGGTCCGGTCTATTCAAAAATAAAATCAAAATCTTGTCTTCTTATTAATTGAATGCATTTCAAGAAAGCAATAAGAAAACTTCTAACACGAATACCAACTTGCAAAAGAAAATAAATAAAATACTAAGAATCTAAACATTGGTCTATCTATTGCAATCTCTCGATACTCCTAAGGATCTATTTCTTCCTTGACCTAGTAGGGGCTTCACCACGGTCCGCCTTGTCATTCCTCTTCCTCTTG
Organism: Campanula takesimana; assembly: GCA_026119855.1. Classification (NCBI taxonomy): domain Eukaryota; kingdom Viridiplantae; phylum Streptophyta; class Magnoliopsida; order Asterales; family Campanulaceae; genus Campanula; species Campanula takesimana. The sequence goes on along the minus strand of JAOWBW010001368.1, from coordinate 194,336 downwards.
TGCAAAGGTATCTCAAAACCGGGAGGAACATCAAGTCTACTGAACACCGAGGGAGTCAGTCTCGCAAACACATGAGGCCTATCTAGAGCTTGAAATTTACCGGGAAGTCCGTTCGCTCTCTTCTCATAATAGTCAATATCCAGAAAATCTTGAGTGGCATCTACTTTGACATTAGAAGGATCCTCCTTAGCTTCCTTCTTCCTCAAATTCAAGCTAGTCTCGAATTTGTTCCCCAACAGAGAGCGGCAAATCTCATCAATACCCTCGACACTAGGACGGAGTTCTATGAAAAACCAATCCAAGTATTTATCCGAAAAATAGATGCTCCCTCCATCATGACGAAGATTGGTCCAACGATCGATAGTGGTGCCTTACCCCCAAGCGTGAGCCAAGCTCATAGAGAACTCTGAATCCATGAAAGAAATGTCTCAAGATTGTCCCCCTAACATGATAATGTCCTGCTGTTGACCGAATTGTCGCATTACCCTCCGAGCAAAATAGAAAGAAGGGTCCCTCAAACCCGTAAGGACAACCCTATCGTACCCGAGGGTATTAGCTACGAACCTCCTCACCTTCCAAAAGGATGGGCACCAAGCAATATCATCGGTCTCCGCTTTAGCAAAAAGATGGGCCAACTCCTCAATGTTGAGACCCTTCACCAACAGTCTCCGTCTATGGAAAGTATAAGGAGAATACTCGGTCGGGGAGTCCAACAATTTAAAATGTTCTCTGAGCCAAATAGTCAGCAATAATGGACTTCCCCGAGTCATGAAGCCGGTTCAGTGTAGCTCATAAAGACCATGAAGGGTCTCCCCCAAGATAAGAGGGACTACGTTAAAGGCCCGTCCTCTAGCTAGAATCCCTGAGATATTCCGCGGGTACCTTGTCATACTTGGGCACCGCAATCACTCCTGTCAATGGCATATCTAGGATAGACGCCATCTCCTCTACAGTAGGGACCATCTCATTAAGTGAAAAGTTAAAGACATGAGTCGAAGGATCCTAGAAGCGTGCAACTCCCCTCAGAAGGTCCCATTCCGGTTTTAGATTCTTGAAGGTGAAAATATTCTTGAAACCAAACATCTCTACGAACTTTCCTTGACGAGCCTTACGAGCCTTGTCAAACGAGCGAAAGAACGTTGCTAAGTCACTCTTGTAGCGTTCCACTAATTCTGAGTCTATGGAGAACTCATCAACAATTATTGATGAAGGGACGGACTTGCTTGGGGCCATTGAGAGCAAAAGGTTGAGAATTTTACTCCAAAAGAAAAGTTCCCAGAACTGATTCAAGGTTGCATGGTATTCTAGGATGGACTAGAGGTGTTTATATACAAGTTTGGACACCAAATCCTCAAGGAAAAAGGAGAAACCGCCGTAGACTAACAGGATGACTCATACGAGACATCGATGTCTCGTACGAGGCATTCCCCATTTCAGAGAACAGAGACTCTGCTCAAATCTCAGGATGCTCGACAAGTCAAAACATGTCCCAATCGCCTCAGAAACTCACCCGAAACAGTTCATACATCACATACAAATGACCCAACACGAATCCATCTCAACAAAAAAAAAACCCTTGGTTGACCGACAGGATATGAATCAATCCATTTACACAGTCAGAAATTAAAACTAAAATTAACAAAAGTATTGTGTGCTAGAGTTAGGAGTTAACTGTTGCATAGGTACAAACCAAAGGAAGAAAAATTTTCTTCGCCTATGCCGAGGCAATAAATACATCATCAACAAAAATTGGGAATGGGGGTTCCTATCTACTCGTCATCAAAAGAAAGGAGACGTCACCACTGCCACGTGATCATTCGTCAGTCCGAGGTCTCTTCCCGTAAGAAGCTGACTCTGCTGTCTGGCGAGCCAATCGGCCTAAGAGATCCGCGGTCTCTCTCTTCACCCTCTTGTCATAGGCCATAAATTGGGTAAGCCGTTCCGCGACCTCTCTATACTCAGCAATGGGCACCTGTTGAGGAGAAACAAATAGAGATATCATAATTTTCAGATAAACGATAAACAAAGACATGAAATGGTAAAAATGACAAGAAATGACGGAAGAAGGGTAATAAATTATACCATGGTCACGTCGGCGGGAGGTACGAGTCCCTCAGGCATATTGTAATCGGCATGAAGGTCCTCAACGCTCTCTATCCCTCAGCCACGCTGTAGGAAATTGAAGCCGGTCCAAGCAGTAGACGGAAAGGGACGTGGACAACTTCGTGGGCCTGAGCCTGATTACCCTCTATAATCAACCGGGGCATGAGACGAGCAATAAAGTCCTGATAATCGGCCTCCAGAGACATATGGTCAAAAGCGTCCTGACCAATAATGAGCTCCGCTCTCTCCTCCTCCACGATAGCATAAGAGTTAAGCATATGAGCCGGTGGGTCCAGAGGAACAATGACATCGAGCCTACCACCACCTTGCTGGTGAGAGACTCTCTCTCCTAAATTTAAGCATCCCCCATCGAGACCGATCATCAGCAACCTTATACCAGCAAACCCGTAAACATGGTCAATGCCCAAACTCCGCCATGGAAAGAAAGCGACAGCGGACGCAGGGACGGCCTCCCATCTGTCAAAATAAAGCTGCATACGCTCCACTGGCATATCAGCCCCCTCTGCCTACTCATCATGGGTATCCCTGTTACCCCGACGCCATCTCAAAGTATCGGGAAACATAACACCGTTGTCACGAAGGTTGAAAGTGAAGAGACCAAACATGGCGTAACCCCAGGCCTGCAAAATGGGAGAAACATAGAAAAATGACAAAAACTAAATGAGTTACCAAGACAGAAAGTAAACTGGGGCTGAAATTAAGGAGGAATACCGAAGAAAATGAGTATTATACCTCGCAAGCATGAATGTAGTCGCCTAAGCCAGCGTTCGCCCGATCCCGCGAACTCTCATACATCGCCACATAGCATTGGGCCAAGCCAGCCGAACCCCAGGTAGCATCAGTAACATGTTGCATGTGTCTCAACACACTCAGAAGAGTGAACAAAGCTATCAACGCATGGTTAGCAAAAAGCATCTCAGAAAAGGCCCACCACAGAAAGCCGCGGACGGCTGCAATGCAAGTATTAGTCAGATGCATCTGACCAGCATTAATGGTAACATAGGCATCGACCTTGTCCCTCAAAGCCTTCAGAGGGATACCCTTGCCTAGGGTACGCACAGAGAATCCCAGAAAGTGCATCATATCATCCCTACTGGGAGAGAAATCGACGTCCACCTCAAGCGGCTCACCGGCGATAGCAAGCCCCGTAATGGCATGAAATTCAGTAGGAGTCATGGTGACCTCCCCCCACCGCATGTTCATGGTATAAGTGCTATCCCACCAGTGCTCCCGAATAGCCTGGAGCAAGTGAACGTTCCTCCTCTCACCGACCAAGCCGTCAAAGAAGGGTTTCAGCCCAAGATTCTCGATCTCTTCCTTCATCTCGCCATTGATAGTTTCCCACCTCTCAGAAACCGCTCATACGCTGCCTCTATATTTGTTAATCACCCTGAATGAATGCAAATAACATAGACAGAAGAGACAGATGTCAGAAAATCAGTAAAATCCTCATTTAAGCATTTTACCCGAAAAGTCGCAGAATCGCCTAAAACGATAGTCAAAATCATGTGCTACTATACTACAGTGATTTTCAACGTCAACAAGGATAAAATTCTATCGAAATATCAGCCATGCATGGTAAACCCTAGCAGCGATAATTCTAGGTGAAAATTGGCGAAAGTCGAATTTCTAAAACACTAAATTGAGACATGCAACAACAAAATTGACATGGAAACTCAGTCAAAGGAAGAGATCCTTACCTGCCTGGTCTGAAAAAAATCCCTGCTTTTGACTTAAAGGTCAAATCTGAACCCGGTTTAAGATGGAACATTGAGTCGTCAACAAAATGGATATTTTCAAAATTGGAACAAGCAAAGTTGTTTCTTAGTACGAATTTATTCTCACCGCACATCCCAGATCATGGGTGAGCAACAATATCTGCATCAGCAAACTCTAAATCCGACGACTGTCATCAAGGCGTATGTTAGTGGCACATGATTTACAACCGGGTATCCCACAACTGTTATCAAGACGTAATTTAGTAACACAGGATCCCACCATTTAGAGTCCCACAATTGCCATCAAGGTGTAAGCTAATTGTATAGGATTCATATTTTCTGATGGAAAGGCAGTCTCGCAGAAGGAGAAGCAAGGATCCAAGTAATTGGCGTCTCCATAACCAGTGATCCCATAATTGTTATCGAGGTGTACGCCAATAACATAGGATCCACACCCCTCAGAGTCCCATAATTTTCATCAAGGTGTAAGTTAATGGCATAGGATTCATATTTTCCGGCGGAGAGGCAATCTCATTGGAAGGAGAAGCAAGGATCCAAGTAATTGGCGTCTCCAAACCCGAGTCCGATAATTGTTATCAAGACGTATGTTAATAACATAGGATTCCTACCAGAGTTGAAGGCGGTTCGTCATCAACAACAGGGCATGTTCAGAATTGGAGTCAAAGAGATTGATTCCTCAGTATGGATTGCAACTGGAGATGGTTCGTCATCAACAAAAAGGAGTATATTCAGAATTGGGTCAAGGCCATTGATTCCTCAGTATGGGTACTCTCTAAACTCTAAACTTTACTTACCAGAAGTATTGTTTTCAAAAATGATTTTCAAAATACCTTAAACCTCAGTTTTTGCGTGTTTTCATAGTCGAACTACGTTTGGTCTGATTTCCTTCCAAGGAATACGTAGGCAACTTTTAAAGCACGACCATACCCCTTAGTTCAAAATGGCGTCTTTTCTATTGACGACGTTACTTCATCCATAAGTATCATCACCGAGAGGCTCTATAGACACCCCATTTTGGTCATTCATTCATAATCACACTACTTCTGTGTCTCTCCTTTGATTTGGGTCGAAACTCGTTAAGTTGGACATGTTTCATTAAGTTTCTGACTGACTCCGTTAGTCAGGGGCCTAAATGAACATCAAGACTGCTGCAGAGGGCAAAAATGTGACTCCAGCACATGGATGTCTCGTACGAGACATTGATTTCTCATACGAGATATCCCCCCTTGGCAGTCGGGTCTTGGTCAGTTTCCTTATTGATCTTAACCCCTTTTCTTGGCAAACACTTAAGCAATCCGGGGAAAACCTAATGGACGATCCTAGAGTCCAAAAATACCTCTATGGGAATCAAGTCTTGGATTCCCACCATAACTTACCTTCTTGGCCAAAACCCTAGGTCTAGAACTCCTATAAATATAGAGGTTCTTGAACCAAAAAGCCTCTAATATCCTCATTCACTCAAAACCACCCCAAAAATCTGATCAAAAGGTCCTCATAATCATCCCCTCCTCCTCAATCAAGAAATTCAAACCTTCACAACACCATTCAAGCCAAGTTCATTGGAGATTCAAGGCCTTTAGTCAAGGCCATCCATAGGATTCTTGAAGAACTCTTAGGTAAAACTCATTGTTTTCTACCTCTCTCATCCTCTTCTTTGTCTTTGAAGTAGTGTGATTCCATTAAAGGATCATCCTAGAGACTCTCCAATCCATGGAGAGGGTCTCGAAGCACATGATCCGACATCCCAAATAAATAAGAAATTATTTATTTGTTCGTTTTCTTTTAGTATATGAATGCATAATTTTAATAATGATGATGATGATTTCGTAAGCAAGACCGATCATAGATCGGGTGGATTGGGTGCTCCTTAACCTTCCCAATCCATAACTTAACCCCCGAAAACTCAAGAATCTCATGGTCCGTGTTCCATTCCATAACATGGTGGCGACTCTCAAATCAATTCAAAAAGGCAAAAAGGCGAGGGAAACGACTCTTTTTCTCCGGGCGCGAACAATGTCAAACATAATGTTCATCAAGTGGAAGACTATAATAACTTCATGTCTAAGGATTCAAATGACATAACTATTATGAGATCTATATATATGACATTGACCATGACATAAATCTCATAGAGCGGGTCATGTCCAGTACCTTGTTCCAAACAAGTACTCATAAATCTAACATGATCATCCCATGATCATTTAGCCTTTATAATAGTGCTTAACATGAACAATAATAATAATCAAAACATCTATTTATTAATATGAATAAATGATAACAATTACAACGTTTAACAAACGTGCCTAGGGCACCAACACTAACAATCTCCCACTTGCCCTAGGCCCAATCTCTCTGTATCTAATACCCATGGACCTAACATGACCATCATGTTTAGCTTGTGGAAGTCCCTTTGTTAGTGGGTCCGCAACGTTATCATCAGTTGGTACTCTGCATATATTTACGTCTCCCCTATGCACGATTTCTCGAATGATATGGAAACGCCTAAGTATGTGTTTGGATTGCTGTTGTGCCCTTGGTTCCTTTACTTGAGAAATAGCACCATTATTATAACAATAAAGGTCTATTGGATTAGAAATTCTAGGAACCACTTCAAGTTTACCAATGTACTTGTCGCGACCCCAAACCCCGCGGGACCGAGACCGCGATCTGGACGTCGACTTAAACAATAAACTCTAAAATACCGAAGTTAAAAATTCCATTTGATACCAAAAGGTGATAACACAAGGTTTTAAAAATCATCTTGAACAACAAGGTGGAACTAGTATAAACTCCATAAGTTTATACACCAAAGTTACAAAATACACAAATCCTAATGACGTCAATGTTTGGTACAAATATCCCAAAAGGTTACACATTTATATAATGTAAACCAACCTATACAACTTTCCCCAAAAGAATGTATCCACACTCGACGTCCTCTTTCTCGTGATCAGCGAGACTAATCCTTAGCACCTGGGGGGGGGGTTAAGGAAAAACAAAGATAAAAAGAAAAGGGGGTGAGATAAATCTCAATAAGTTACTAATGCAACTACATGACATTCTATGATGCAATATACAATAATAATTCATAGCTAGCACATAGCATTTATCACATAACAGATAGCAGCAGAAATAAACACATAACAAAGGATATAGCCAAGGTTTTCCAAACCGGAGAACCAAATAAAGGTCGCTGCGTAGCTTCAATAATCAACAAATCATCATCTTCATAATAGCATGAAAGCCGAAGAGAAACCCCCGGTACCGGAACCAATAACCAAATGAAGTGTCACAAGGGACGGGAGACATGCCACAAAGTCATGCTCCAAGTAAAGCTAAAGTACACACAAAGGAGCTAGCTCTTCTCACATCCAAGGCCAATCTGGAGGAGGGTAATAATGGGGCAAAACAATGGTCAACATCACAATGGACTTGGCCGTGCCATCATAATGTTTCGCATCGCCCAAACACACACAAAATACCAGCTGGACTTTCAAATAAATGCTAAGTAATAAATACTATCTTAAATAAACAACTTAAGGTTCCAAAGTAGGGAACCAATCCAAATAAATCACCACAAAGGTAAACCAATATAAACCGCACATCAAAGATGAACCACATTCCCAAAATGATACTTAATCAAATTCCATATCATATTTATTCATATAAGAATCAATTCCACTTAATAAAGTGTTCCACGGTGTTATCTTATGTTAATTAGAAGGAATAAACCTAAACTAGTTAAGCCTTAAGTCTTAAACCAAGCAAAAGGGCAAAATCCCCAACAGGCGGGCGGGCGCCTGGGCAGGGGCAGGCGCGCGCTTGTTTGGCCAGAAGGTCAGGCCGCTGGAAAAAGGGTGCAGGCGGGCGCCTGGTCTACGCACTGGCCAAGAACAGGGCTGGGTAATGCCATTTTCGACCAAAACCTCAATCCTTCATTAAAACATCAAACTCAAAGCTTTCCAATACATTTCTAAAGCTCCTAAACAACATCCAACCTAAAGGGAACCTAAATAACACCCTTTAATCACCCAAACCAACACCAAATCCCCACATTCAAGATTTCACCATTTTTACCCAAAAACTCAAATAAATTCAAAATAATTTCTAAACTCAACCAAACTTCAAATACAACACATCAAGCATTATATAAACATGATATGAACATTTTAGCATAAAAATGGGGGAAAAGTAACTTACTTGAAAATTCTCAAAGATGACGGAATTCAATTCTTTTTGGTTCTACGCGATCCTATCGACGATCTAAACACATTTCACGTTTTAAGAAATGAGAGATTATGAGAGGAAGATGAAGAAAATGAAGAGAGAAGGAAGAGAAGAAAAAGCTTACCATAACAAGGAGAGAGAGAGAGAGTTGGTTGGGAGATGATGGTGAGGAGTGAGGGAGGAGATGGGAGTAGGGAGGGAGTAGATGAAGAATTATTTGAAAACTTTCACAAAGGCCCCTCCTCTAATACTAACACTAATGCTTACTCTCCCTACTAACAATTAAGACCCCACAATACTACACTAACCCAAACGACTCAATTAAAATGCTAGGCATAATTATTGTGAAACATAAAGTGCACACATAAATATTTAAATAAATAATACTTTAAATAAATAAATAAGCAATTAAATAAAGAATAATTATTTAATATCAATAAAATAGAGCCTAGATTTCGGGTCGTGACATTCACTCCCCCTTAAAGAAAATTCGACCCGAATTTTAACGAGACTTACCCGAATTAAAAAGCCACGGAAATTTCCTCTCGATCTCATCCCGGAGCTCCCACGTCGACTCCTCGATATTATGATTCCTCCAAAGAACTCTAACCAACGCGATGCTTTTGTTCCTCAACTCTTGGACTTTAGAATCTAAGATTCGAACCGGTCGTTCCTCATAAGTCATATCGGGCTCAATATCCTCCGGTACCCTCGGTAACACGTGAGATGGATCATGAACATACTTCTGAAGCATAGAAACGTGAAAGACGTTATGCAACCGGTCTAAGGATGACGGTAACGCAAGACGATACGCTAGAAGTCCAACCTTTCCCAAAATCTCAAACGGGCCAATAAACCTCGGAGCCAATTTGCCCTTCTTCCCAAACCTTCGGATACCCACCTTTGGAGATACTTTCAAGAATACCAAATCACCGGTCTGAAAACTAAGATCTCGCCTTCGGTTATCTGCATAGCTCTTATGTCGACTCTGGGCTGTTTTCAATCGATCCCGAATAACTCTAACTTTCTCAACCGAATCCCGCAGCAAATCAATACCCACAATCTTCGCTTCACCGACCTCGTCCCAACAGATAGGCGTTCTATATTTCCTTCCATACAAGGCCTCATACGGGGCCATCTCGATACTAGCCTGATAACTGTTGTTGTAAGAGAACTCCACTAACGGTAGGTGCGAATCCCAAGAATCGGAAAAGTCTATCGAACACGCTCGCAACATATCCTCCAAAATCTGAATAGTCCTCTCGGATTGACCATCGGTCTGAGGATGAAAAGCTGTGCTGAATCGCAAGTCTGTACCCAAAGTTTCCTGAAACGCCTTCCAGAATCTAGAAGTAAACCTCGGGTCTCGATCTGACACAATGCTAACCGGAACCCCATGCAATCTAACGATCTCATCGATATAAAGGGTCGCAAGCTTCTCCATCGAATATCTGATGTCAATAGGCAAGAAATGGGCACTCTTGGTCAATCTATCCACTATTACCCAAACACTGTCATACTTCCTACGGGTACGAGGTAGTCCCGTAACGAAATCCATAGTCACATGCTCCCATTTCCACTCAGGAATCTCTAACGGCTGAAGTAATCCCACGGGTCTCTGATGCTCGGCTTTGACCTGCTGACAAGTTAGACACTTCGAAACATACTCCGCTATCTTCCTTTTCATATTAATCCACCAAAATTGTTGCTTCAAATCCTGATACATCTTCGTACTACCCGGATGAATAGTATACCTCGATTGGTGACCCTCATCAAGAACTCTCTGTTTAATTCCATCAACATCCGGAACACACAATCTTCCACGGAAAGTCAACACTCCCACCGGGCTAATAGAAAAATCCTCGAAGTTCTTCTCTTTCAGTTTACCCATTATCTTCACCAACTCAAGATGTTCTTTCTGAGCTTCCTTTATCCTCTGAATTAGGGTCGGAGATACCCTAATATTCGCAAAAATAGCCCCATGTCTCGATTCACGAGGAGACCAATCTCGAACATCCTCAAGCATTTTCCACTCTCGAACCATCATCGAAGCCACATAAGATTTCCTACTATTCGCATCGGCTACCACATTCGCCTTTCCCGGGTGATAAGAAATCGTACAATCATAATCCTTCAACAATTCCATCCATCGACGCTGCCTATTATTCAACTCTTTCTGGGAGAAAAGGTATTTCAAACTCTTGTGATCCGTAAAAATTTCAAACTTCGCCCCATAAAGGTAGTGGTTCCACTTGTGCAACGCAAATACTATCGCGGCCAACTCCATATCATGAGTCGGGTAATTCTGCTCACTAGGGGTCAACTTCCTCGAAGCATAAGCAATTACTTTCCCATTCTGCATCAACACACAACCCAAACCCTCTTTCAAAGCATCACTGTAAATCACTAGGCCATCGCTCCCATTAGGCAAAGTCAAGATCGGTGCGGTAGTCAACCTCTTCTTCAATTCCTCGAAACTCTTGTCATATTTCTCGGTCCACACAAACGGAACATTCTTCCGGGTCAACTGAGTCATCGGAGTAGCAATCCTCGAAAACCCTTCAATAAATCTTCTGTAATAACCGGCTAAACCCAGAAAGCTACGAATCTCGGTCACTGACTCGGGTCTCTTCCAATCCACTATGGCTTCAATCTTTGAAGGATCCACAAAAATCCCGTCTTTAGAAATAACATGACCCAGAAATGACACCTTCTCGAGCCAAAATTCGCATTTACTGAACTTCGCAAATAATTTCTCCCTCGCAAGAACGGATAAAACTGTCCTCAAATGTTGCTCGTGCTCCTATCTAGATTTAGAGTAGACGAGTATATCATCAATAAAGACCACCACGAACGAATCCAGATAAGGATGGAAAACTCGGTTCCTCAAATCCATAAACACGGCCGGCGCGTTCGTCAACCCAAACGGCATAACCAAAAACTCATAATGACCATAACGAGTGCGAAAGGCAGTCTTCGGAATATCCTCCGATCGAAGCTTCAACTGATGGTACCCACTCCTCAAATCAAGTTTAGATAAAACCACGGACCCTTGAAGCTGATCAAACAAATCATCAATGTGGGGTAGAGGGTACTTATTCTTCACCGTAACCTGATTCAACTTTCTGTAATCGATGCACAATCTCAACGAACCATCTTTCTTCCGCACAAACAAAACCGGTGCTCCCCACGGGGAAACACTAGGGCGGATAAACCCTCGATCAAGCAACTCTTGCAATTAAACCTTTAATTCCTTCAACTCTGCGGGAGCCAACCTATAAGGTGCTTTCGAAATTGGAGCCGTACCCGGCAAAAGATCTATACAAAACTCAATCTCACGATCGGGAGGCATATCATACTTGGAAGAGAAAACATCGAAAAATTCCCGAACTACCCGAACACTATCCAAACTAGGGGATTCCTTCCTAGTATCAAGAACACTAGCCAAATACCCCTCACAACCACTATGCAATAATTTTCTCGCTTTCAAATAAGAAATTAAGCTAACCTTTCTAGTCAGAGGGCTAGCCTCAAACACAAATTTAGGCACATCGGGAATAGAAAAAGTAACAATTTTCTTACGGCAATCAACGGAAGCATGAAACTTGCTCAACCAATCCATACCCAAAATGAATCAAAGTCTTGGATAGTAAGAACTACCAAATCCGCACAAAGGACACGACCACAAATAACCACATCACAAGCACGAAAGAATCGATCAGAAATCAACCATTCTCCTATAGGGGTCGACACCTCTAGCATGTACGGTAAAGACTCGAATGCAGCATTTAACATGGAAGCAAATTGCACAGAAATGTATGAATGAGATGATCCTGGATCTACTAACGCTCGTGCGCTCACATTAGACACAGAAACAATACCTCCAATAACAGAAGGATCATCGGTCGCTTGTTGTTGATTCATGGCATATATCTTTCCTTGAACTTTGGGCTTCCCGGTAGCATCCCTTTTCTGACCTTGATTATTACCAACTCCTGACCCGGATGCTTGTCCTCTACCTCTCGGGCAATCTTTTACAAAGTGACCCATTTGACCACAATTGGTGCACCTTCCTTGCTTCTTCCAACACCGGTCCTCAGAATGACCTTCCTTTTGACAATACGAACAAAGCCTCCTAATTTGGTTCCCTTGGTTCCCGGAAGTGGTACCCGGGTTCCTTGGGATCGGTTGCCCTCGGAACTGAGATTGTCCCCCAAAGTTACCTCGATTGTCGGAACGGTGTTGTGGTTGAGACTTAGCATGGCTTCCCGGTTTACCCGTACTCGCAACCTCGGTTTTCCTTTTGTGCTCCCCAATATCTTGCTCTATCAAGTAGGCTCGGTCTACCGCATCTTGGAAGGTCACAATCCGTTGGGCAATAAGTTGAGTACGGATGGAGGTCTTCAATCCCCGAATGAATCTCATAGCTTTTTGTTCCTCGGTCCTCACCAAATAGTCGCAATACCGAGCTAATTCTATGAACTTTTCCGAGTATTGTGCTATAGACAACACACCTTGCTCCAGGTTGAGTAGCTCGATCTCCTTTCGGTTTTGATCAACAACCGGAATGAAATGCTCCTTGAATTTGCGCACAAACAACTCCCACGCATACACCGTTTGAGTATCATCCCAACTAGCTTTAACACCCTTCCACCAATGCTCGGCGGCTCCCACAAGTTTGTAAGCCGCGAACCGGACCTTGTCCTCATCCGTGCAACCAAATACCTCATAAATCTTCTCCATCGACTCAATCCACAACTCAGCTTTCCGAACATCGGGTTCCCCATTGAATTCAACCGGTTTCAACTTCAGAAATTGCTCCATCCATAGCGGGGTGGTGTTTGTTCTACCCTCGGGCCTTGATCATGTATGGCCTTCATGGCCGCCTCGAACATGCCTTGAAACATAGCACGTGCTTCTTCCCTTGTATCATTCTGATTTGCATTACCGGTACTACCTTCACCACTCCTTCTACGAACCATTGTAAACAAGTACCTACATAAAACAGCAACCGTTAATCACTCCGCACACTACTACCCACCTAGGTCATACTAGTCTGCCTAGACTTATACTTAGAGCCAAACCATAGCTCTGATACCAACTGTCGCGACCCCGAACCCCGCGGGCCCGAGACCGCGATCTGGACGTCGACTTAAACAATAAACTCTAAAATACCGAAGTTAAAAATTCCATTTGATACCAAAAGGTGATAACACAAGGTTTTAAAAATCATCTTGAACAACAAGGTGGAACTAGTATAAACTCCATAAGTTTATACACCAAAGTTACAAAATACACAAATCCTAATGACGTCAATGTTTGGTACAAATATCCCAAAAGGTTACACATTTATATAATGTAAACCAACCTATACAACTTTCCCCAAAAGAATGTATCCACACTCGACGTCCTCTTTCTCGTGATCAGCGAGACTAATCCTTAGCACCTGGGGGGGGGGTTAAGGAAAAACAAAGATAAAAAGAAAAGGGGGTGAGATAAATCTCAATAAGTTACTAATGCAACTACATGACATTCTATGATGCAATATACAATAATAATTCATAGCTAGCACATAGCATTTATCACATAACAGATAGCAGCGGAAATAAACACATAACAAAGGATATAGCCAAGGTTTTCCAAACCGGAGAACCAAATAAAGGTCGCTGGGCAGCTTCAATAATCAACAAATCATCATCTTCATAATAGCATGAAAGCCGAAGAGAAACCCCCGGTACCGGAACCAATAACCAAATGAAGTGTCACAAGGGACGGGAGACATGCCACAAAGTCATGCTCCAAGTAAAGCTAAAGTACACACAAAGGAGCTAGCTCTTCTCACATCCAAGGCCAATCTGGAGGAGGGTAATAATGGGGCAAAACAATGGTCAACATCACAATGGACTTGGCCGTGCCATCATAATGTTTCGCATCGCCCAAACACACACAAAATACCAGCTGGACTTTCAAATAAATGCTAAGTAATAAATACTAGCTTAAATAAACAACTTAAGGTTCCAAAGTAGGGAACTAATCCAAATAAATCACCACAAAGGTAAACCAATATAAACCGCACATCAAAGATGAACCACATTCCCAAAATGATACTTAATCAAATTCCATATCATATTTATTCATATAAGAATCAATTCCACTTAATAAAGTGTTCCACGGTGTTATCTTAAGTTAATTAGAAGGAATAAACCTAAACTAGTTAAGCCTTAAGTCTTAAACCAAGCAAAAGGGGAAAATCCCCAACAGGCGGGCGGGCGCCTGGGCAGGGGCAGACGCGCGCTTGTTTGGCCAGAAGGTCAGGCCGCTGGAAAAAAGGGTGCAGGCGGGCGCCTGGGTCAAGGCGGGCGGGCGCCTGGTCTACGCACTGGCCAAGAACAGGGCTGGGTAATGCCATTTTCGACCAAAACCTCAATCCTTCATTAAAACATCAAACTCAAAGCTTTCCAATACATTTCTAAAGCTCCTAAACAACATCCAACCTAAAGGGAACCTAAATAACACCCTTTAATCACCCAAACCAACACCAAATCCCCACATTCAAGATTTCACCATTTTTACCCAAAAACTCAAATAAATTCAAAATAATTTCTAAACTCAACCAAACTTCAAATACAACACATCAAGCATTATATAAACATGATATGAACATTTTAGCATAAAAATGGGGGAAAAGTAACTTACTTGAAAATTCTCAAAGATGACGGAATTCAATTCTTTTTGGTTCTACGCGATCCTATCGACGATCTAAACACATTTCACGTTTTAAGAAATGAGAGATTATGAGAGGAAGATGAAGAAAATGAAGAGAGAAGGAAGAGAAGAAAAAGCTTACCATAACAAGGAGAGAGAGAGAGAGAGTTGGCTGGGAGATGATGGTGAGGAGGGAGGGAGGAGAGGGGAGTAGGGAGGGAGTAGATGAAGAATTATTTGAAAACTTTCACAAAGGCCCCTCCTCTAATACTAACACGAATGCTTACTCTCCCTACTAACAATTAAGACCCCACAATACTACACTAACCCAAACGACTCAATTAAAATGCTAGGCATAATTATTATGAAACATAAAGTGCATACATAAATATTTAAATAAATAATACTTTAAATAAATAAATAAGCAATTAAATAAAGAATAATTATTTAATATCAATAAAATAGAGCCTAGATTTCGGGTCGTGACAGTACTTCTTAATCCAAACAGCTTCCTTTGCAGCATCCGATGCAGCAATATACTCAGCTTCAGTTGTATAATCAGCGGTTGTACTCTGCTTGGAACTCTTCCAGCTTACAGCTCAAACATTTAACATAAACACCAAACTCGATTGCGATCGACTATCATCTCTGTCGGTTTGGAAGCTTGCATCCGTGTAACCATATACAACGAGATCATCTTCCATTCCTCCATAGATCAAAAACAAATCTTTAGTCCTTCTCAAGTACTTAAGAATCGATTTTACAGCCATCCAGTGATTCTCACCAAGGTCGGACTGATATCTGCTTGTCATGCTCAAAGCATAAGATACATCCGGGCTAGTACATATCATGGCATACATGATGGATACAATTGCTGAACCAGATGGAATCTCACTCATTTTCTCACGCTCATCTTTTGTCTTAGGACATTGAGTCTTGCTTAGAGAAACTCCATGTAACACTGGCAACTGTCCTCTTTTAGAGTTTTCCATGCGGAATCTTCTAAGGACCTTGTCAATGTAAGTACTTTGGCTTAAACCAATTAGCTTCCTTGATCTATCTATGTAGATCTCAATGCCAAGGACATATCTGGATTCACCCATATCTTTCATTGTGAAACACTTCCTAACCAAGTCTTTACAGACTGAAGTGTAGGAATTTTGTTTCCAATGAGCAATATGTCATCCACATATAATTTAAAGGAATAGTACTATGCTCCCACTAATCTTCTTATATACACAAGGTTCATCTTCGTTCTTGATGAAGACAAACTCTTTGACTGATTTATCAAAACGGAGATTCCAACTCCTAGAAGCTTGCTTCAATCCATAGATGGATTTCTGCAATTTGCATACCTTAGAATTCTGTTCAAAACCCTCTAGTTGTGTCATATACACATCCTCTTCCAGGTTTCCATTCAGGAAAGCGGTTTTGACATCCATCTTCCATATTTCATAGTCATGATATGCGGCAATGGCAAACCAAATTCTTATAGACTTGATCATTGCTACGGGTGAAAAGGTCTCATCATAGTCAATACCATGAATCTGCCTATAACCTTTCGCTACAAGCCTAGCTTTGTAAGTATGCACCTTCCCATCCATGTCAGTATTCTTCTTGAAGACCCATTTGTATCCTATGGTTTTTACACCTTCGGGTGCATCAATCAAGTTCCAAACATGATTATCTTGCATGGATTGTAATTTGGATTCCATGGCTCCAAGCTACTTCTCTGAATCAGGAGATGACATCGCCTCTTGGTATGTGGTCGGTTCATCATCTTCAATGATTTCCACCTCATTACTATCCGTTACGAGAAACCTATATCTCTCGGGCTCGGATCGTAACCTACCAGATCTGCGAGTTACTTGTGTATCTTGAACAGGCTCCACAACTCCTTGTGGGACTTGTTCTTATTCCACCACCGGTTCAATGTCATTTTCTGGGTCTCGAACCTCTTTGAGAATTACTTTACTCCCACTGATTTATTTGGAGAGAACTCTTTCTGTAGAAAGACACAAGTTCGGCCAACAAACACATTGGTGTCCGTTCGGTTGTAAAAGTAATATCCTTTAGTTTCCTTAGGATATCCCACGAAAATACATTTATCAGATTTGTGTGCAAGTTTGTCTGAGATAAGTCTTTTGACAAAAGCTTCACAACCCCAAATCTTCATGACAGACATACTAGGCTTCTTTCCGCTCCACATCTCATATGGAGTCTTTTGAACCGATTTGCTTGGAACACGATTTAGTGTGAAAGCAGCAGTTTCTAGTGCATAACCCCAAAAGGATAAAGGAAGATTAACTTGACTCATCATTTATCGAACCATGTCCAACAAAGTCCAATTCCTCCTCTCAAACAAACCATTCCATTGTGGCGTTCCAAGTGGAATCAATTGTGAAACTATTCCACAGTTCTTTAGATGATCATCAAATTCATGACTTAAGTATTCTCCATCTCGATCCGATCAAAGTGCCTTACTACTTATGCCAAGTTGTTTTTCTAGTTCATTTTGAAATATTCTAAATATTTCAAATGCTTCACTTTTATGTTTCATTAGGTAAACATACCCAAATCTACTATAATCATCAGTGAAGGTTATAAAGTATTGAAATCCTCCCCTAGCATTGCTACTCAGTGGTCCGCATGTATCAACCCCAATAAGTCGCTCTCCCTTTCACCTAACTTGGTGAAAGGTGTCTTAGTCATTTTTCCAAGAATACACGACTCGCAAGTATCATATGACTCAAGGTTACATGAACCCAAAAGACCGTCCCATGGAGTTTTGAGATATGCTTCTCATTAATATGACCAAGACTATGCCACAAATAAGTATGATTTACATCATTAGGTTTAGATTTCTTATTTATGTAATATACATTATCATTATTTTCATTCTTGACATCAAGGACATAAAGGCCATTAAATGAATTAGCAATACCATAAAGCACATCATTTAAATAAATAAAAAATCTTTTAGTCTCAATAAGAAATTTAAAACCTTCATTATCCAAACAAGAAATCGAAATAATATTCATACTTAAATCCGGTACATAATAGCAATTGTTCAAAACAAGTATTAAAACGGAAGGTAAATTGACTTCATAAGTTCCTACGGCTAATGCAGCAACTCTTGCTCCATTCCCCACGCGCAGGTCTACTTCACCATCTTTAAGTAGTCTCATATTCTTTAGTCCCTGCACATTTAAACAAATGTGAGAACCACATCCGATATCCAATACCCAGGAACTAGTGGTAGAAATGAGAATATCTATCATATAGATACCTGAAGTCGATGCAGTCCCACTGTTCTTCTTCTTCTTTTGCTCTTTCTTAAAAGCCTTACAATTACGTTTCCAATGACCAATTTCTTAACAATGGACACAAATTGCATCTTTTTGTGCATCGGGTTTTGCCTCTGAAGCCTTGGCAACCTTTGCCTTACTTATCTTGGGTTTGGCAACCTTTGCCCCACCCTTTCCTTTGTCATTAGCCTTCTTCCCATCATGAACCATGAGCACAGGAGAACCTTTCTCCCCAATATTCATCTCCGCAGTTTTCAGCATGTTATGCAACTCAGAGAGATTCTTATCCATTCCATGCATGTTATAGTTCATCACAAAGTGATTATAACTCTTAGGAAATGAATTAAGAATGAGATCCGTGGCTAGCTGCAATGGAATTGGATAGCTAAGTTTCTGAAGATGGTCCACGTAGCCCTTCATTTTAAGCATGTGAGGACCCACTTGTTGCCCTTCACTCATTTTTCAAGAAGTGAATGCAACAATGGTTTTATACCTCTCTTGCCTAGCTTGCTCTTGAAAAATGTCTCTTAACTCCACGCCAATCTCATAGGCTTCCAAATGTTCCAAACTTTGTTGGAGATTTGAGCACATAGTCGCGAGCATGAGACAACTCACATCTCTAGAATCATTACGATGCTTCTTGTGATTGTCTAAGAACTATTCTTGGGCTTCGGATCCAATCCCTGAAGTTTGTACCACTCTCTTGAAGCTTATCCTTTTCAATGATCGATCGCAACGAAATTGATTGAGTGTTGGTTGTCATTATCTACAATTATGCAAAAAAATTCAAAATTTAATAAGTACCAATTTCATTAAAGAAATAAACAATGTATTTTTCCAAAAAATACTCCCACTAAATTATATAACCTTCTTATACATCCAATGTATAATATAATTTAAATGGGCTAAGATCCATCTTTAATTTAATTTCAAGTACGCTTTGGCGTACCGCTCAAAATAAAATTAATTAGGTAGACAAACATGTCAATCATATCCCATATGACTCTTAGATCCTTTCTGAGGTCCTTTAAGAAATCCAATTTCAAAAAGCATGTTAAATCTCATCTTTGCCATAAGCCCAAAACTGTTTTGACGCCTAATTAAGTCAAACCATTTTAAACGCATAGGAAACTTTTATTCACTCATCTTGCTCATACATGAATAAAATCAATGCACCTCGCTTTGGCGATCCCACATGAAAATACCCATGTACTTACAAGTGTTTTAATCATGGCATGACAAAATGACTTAAAACTTTTAAGAAGGTTCATCGCATATAGCATACAACAAATTTATGAGCATATAAGATAAACATGTTGAGCATCAAGTTTAGTCACTAAATTAATCACCATTAATTTAAGCATAATATTTATGTGTCATTAGTTTCTATATAATTATGAGGATGAGACTATTTGAACTTTTGTTATCATCTCCAAATCAAGACAAATAAGAAGTGCGGCCGAACTAAGCCATTAGGCAACCACAATTCCGCACTAATTCAAGAAACCAAGAAAGTAGTCCATGTGGCCGAAAATAAGCAATAGATGGTCTCGATGAACGTAGGCCAATTGCCTTCACAATTCCACATGGATCTCCAAACTTTGAATCAAGAATTTTGTTTCTCAATTTTAGCAATTATGAACTCTTCATAATTCTAACATCGTTTTATCTTTGAATCTTTGATTGTGATCAATTTTGGGAAACACAGTCTCGAGAACGTAGGCTAGCCATCCAAAACATGATCCAATCTTAGAAATCACAAAACTAAAACAACTAGGAAATTCAACCACAAGATCCACCCCAAACCCTAGACCCCGCCCGCGCAAAAAACCCATAGGTCCGGCCGTGTCAGTCCTAAGGTCCGGTCGGACCCCTTCAAAAAATCCAAAATTTTAAAATTCCAAAATTTGTCTCAAACTTGTTTTTCCCCGATTCAATTAGGATTTGGTGTTCTTGGTGATCCAATCACCATGATCATCAAAACCTTGAATAAACAATTTATTCATGAATCTCTAGATTATCAAAACTTTGATCCAATCAAAAATTGATAATTCAACAATTTTAAATCCACCATAATTTTTATTGCGATTGAATAGTGCGATTAAAGTTTATAAAAAAATAAACCACATAAAATGCATAGAACACATAAACATCATAATCTCAATAATCATATCATTCTAGGCACATAAACAATTTATATACACACAACATGATCTTAGTATTGAAATAATCAACATGAATGGGGCTCTGATACCACTGTTGGGTTTCCTAGTAACATGCGCAGCGGAATAAAGCATTTAAAATTTTCATGAAACCTAAAGCCATAGATCCATTCATATGATTATATCAAATACATGCATAATGAATACTAGAATACTAACCCTTGATGCCTTTGTTAACAAATTTGAATTTTCGATGGAGGTTTGAAAGCTTGATCACGAACAGAGCAAGAAAACGAACTTTGAAGATGATAAGTTTCACCCTCTAGCGGTATCCACACCATGAACGAATATCAAGAACATTTGATCTTGGTTGCTAGACCAAAATTATGAAACACACTTTCACAATTATAATGACTATATGGAATTATGAATTCTTAATCTTTGATTCTAAATCTTGGATCAAGAATATTGTCTCTCAAAACCACTAGGTTTCATGTGCTTAATGGCTGGTGAAAAGATGCTTAAATAGGTCCTAGTCCTTTACCCTTAAGGACCTAGGATTCCTAAATCCCGTCACCCAATTAAGGCATAAACTTTCTGTTCAAGCAACTCTGGCATGGTCGTGCCCATTATCGGGCACGGTCGTGCCAATAGGTGCGCGCCTGCCATCCGTCTACCGATTGTTGACACGGTCGTGCTTTATAATCGGCACGGCCGTACCTAGCATGGTCGTGCGTTATAACCAGCACGGTCGTGTCAGTCCAGAAAATCTCTTTTTTCCATAATTTCAATTCAGTCATTTAGGATTCGTTCTATTCGTGTGTGACACTCTAGGATTACACTAAGTTGGCAATGGGTCCAAACATGAACCCATAAGATATGATTAGGTTCTAGCAAACCGTCATACCTACCCAAATAGTGTAACTAGATACAAGTTTGCATTCTTTATAGAACATGTCATAATCCCTTTATCCACGATGTCATTGAACACAAGTCATGGTCAACAAGTCAACTTGTATTGTTCAATGCTTTCCCGATATCGAATATATTGATAAGCCAAATGACATTGATCCAATCAATTCACTTAAGTTTGGCCAAACATTTCATCAACATCATTCCTATGAGGGGCCCAAGCTTGACATCTCTCCGAAGAGGGACAAATCCATTTAGCTTATTATTCTTCCCTACGTGAATCCAATTATGCCAATCATACCCTTTATAACTTCCTGGTTAAAGGTAGCGTTTGAATATGTCAAACATAATGTTCATCAAGTGGAAGACTATAATAACTTCATGTCTAAGGATTCAAATGACATAACTAATATGAGATCTATATATATGACATTGACCATGACATAAATCTCATAGAGCGGGTCATGTCCAGTACCTTGTTCCAAACAAGTACTCATAAATCTAACATGATCATCCCATGATCATTTAGCCTTTATACTAGTGCTTAACAAGTACTAGGGACTGAGATTATTATATGTAAACATGAACAATAATAATAATCAAAATATCTCTTTATTAATATGAATAAATGATAAAACTTATGACATTTAACAAACGTGCCTAGGGCACCAACACTAACACTCTCCCGTCCTAAACAAGGGTTAGTCGTTAGGATCCGTTAGGTCGGTGGAAATCGCTTGCCCTATAGGATCCTCGCCCAAATTATGAGATTGGGGGTATGCAATGCAGGTGAAAAATGAGGGGTCTATAGACTTTATGATGACCTCCACTGATCCAAGTTTTGTAGATAGTATCCCAAAATGGGGAACCCCTTCCAACCAATTAGGATGTAAATAATGTACTGTTTTGTAAATAACAAAATACATTGCATGAGCCTTAGCCGTCATAAACTTCACCTACTATACCTCTACAGAGAAGCGAGTTTGGGTCCGTTCCGGTGGTCGACTGCAGCGTTCGAGCCTTCCGCAACCTCAGTCTTCAGTCTCTACTTCAACGATGTCTCCATCATCCGAGCCTTCCACTCCCAACGTTTTTGCTTCGTAAGTGTCCGCTCCTCTTACTGATCTAAAGGTCGCCGCCGACATTAAGCTCTCCGATGTCCCGCAACATCTCCACCCTTTCTTTGCTATTCTCATGCTGTAAATCTCCAAGCTTGAGGATCGAAGCCATGCTCTAGAAAGAGTCAACCAAGAGATCAAAGACCATATTCATACTGAAATGAAGAAGAAGGGTGTGGAAACTAGCTTCCACAATGAAGAAGTGGTCTTCGTTGAGGACGAAGAGGTGCCTGTCACTTACCCCTCCAACAAAGACGCTGTTCCTCTCAAGGTGCCCAACTACCAAAGGGTCCCTCCTCCAGTTTATGGTACTAAGGCAACCTCCAGCAAGGGTCCGTATGAGCCGTCACCAGATTTAATGGGTAGCTAATTGTTCTCTACCAAGTTTCCTCCACCATCATTGCCACTGAGCATTGGTGCCGCCATGCCTGCAATCTCCATTACTCCTCCTGCTGCTTAAGCCAACTACGGCTCAGATTTCTCCAATCATCCTCAAGTGGTTGCTATGCAAGAACGGATCCGCAAACTCTCCGACACAGTTATCAAGAAAGCCGCTCCGATAGTCAAAACCCTCAAACCTAGCAATGTGGGTGCTCTCCCTAGAGGCTTCAATGCTGAAGGTCTCCACTTTCCATGGTACTATATGTCCCAAGACTCACCTTGACAGTTATGTGCTAGCTATGAGAGCCCGAGACTGCACCAATGAACAGATGGCCTGAGTCTTCCACACTACTATAGACAGAATTTCCCTCTGTTGGTTCTTAAGCTTAGATCCCTCCAAAAGAGAGACATGGGACCAGATCACCACCACTTTCTGTGAGAAGTATCAGACAAACCTGGATTGGCACATCAACCGCACTGATTTAGAGAACACTATGCAGAGGCCCGGCGAGCCTATCTATGACTTCTACAAGAGGTGGAATCACAAGTCCAATCATTAGAAAACACGCTTTTCTAATCTTCAAAGGCTATATGAATTTATTGGTGTTCTTGAGCTTTTGATTCACAATTTAAACTCAAGAATGTGTTTCTCAAACACATGGAGGCTACCAATAATAATACAATATCAATTAGGTAAATACCTTCTAAAGAGAGGGGTATTTATTCTTATTAAACCTAAACCCTTTAGGAGAAATAGGCCAAAAACCTGTCAAAATCGAATCAGGAAAAACCAGGTCCGAAATCACAATGCCCGACCGGGTCAAGGGGGAAGCCCGACCGGGTCCGTCCTATGGCTCGATCGGGTCTTTTCCATATCCCAACCGGGTTCTTACAATAGCCCGATCGGGTCCAGCCTGCTGGGACCAATTTCCTATTTTTCTTAAATTTGATTTTTACGCTCTTTTACGTAATTCAAATTTTAGCCCTTTTTCAAATTCGTTCTTTTGTGTGTGACCCCATAGGATTATATTAAGTTGGCAATGAGTAAAACCAATGTCAAACTCATAAATCTTGAGCGGAATCTAACAAGCCATCATAACTACCCAATTAAGTCAACTTAAGTTTCCAATGCTTTCTCGATCCTGAGTAGATTGATATAAGCAAATGACATTGAACACATCAATTCATTTGGGTATGGCCATATACTATCATCAATCTCACTCTCGAGTGGCCAAGCAGATATCTCTCTTTGAGATAAAGAGGGACAACATACCATCTTGACTTATCATTCTTCCCTACACGAATCCTATTGTGCCAATCGTAGCCTTTATAACTACCTGGTTAAGGGTAGCGTTTGAGTACGTCAAACACAATGTTCATCATATGGAAGACGATGATAATCTCAGGTGTAAGGATTCCAATGATATAACTAAATGAGATTTAATTATGACATTTGACTATGACATAAATATCATAGTGGGTCAAGTCCAGTACTTGATCACCAACAAGTACCTATAAGTTTAATTTGTATCACATACACATGATCATCACATGATCATCGATTAAACTTATACTAGTTCTTCATAAGTACTAGGGATGGGGATTATTATAAGAAACATGAAAAACATATAATAATCAAAGTTGTTATCTCTATAACAAATGAAAACATGATGTAACCTAAGGCCTTTCTCAAGGGCCTAGGGAATAATCTCCAACAATCTTCCACTTGCACTAGGCCCAATCAACATGTATCCAATACCATTGAGCTTAGATTATGACCATCATAACAGCATGTGGAAGAACATATGTATATAGATTATCCTTGTTATCATCATAGGGTATTTTGCATATTTTGACATCTCACATATCAACGATTTCTCGTAGAGATGGAAATGTCTGAGTGTCTGTTTGGGTCATAGATGAGACCTTGGCACCTTGGCTTGTTCAATAACCATTATTTCACAACAAAGGTCCGTAAGATTAGTGGTACTAGAAACCATTTTTAGTTGTTCTAATAACATCTATATTCAAACAACTCCTTTAGTTACAACTCATGCAACTATACTCAATTTTATTTGTAGAATTATTAATAGTGTATTTGTTTGGAACTATTCCAACTAATAGCACTTACTTTAAACATATGTCCATACTGTGATCTTTAATTATCATTATCGTTGTGGTAGCATGCATCTATGTAACCATTTACTAGATCATCTTCCATTCAAACAAGTATCAAGAATGAATCCTTAGTTTTTCTCAAATGCATAAGGATATTCTTGACCAATATCTAGTGACTTTCACTAGGATATGATTAGAATGTATTCATCATACTCCAAGTATACGAGTTATCCTGTCTAAGTACATAATATGACATACATCATAGATCCAATTGCCGAAGCATATAGAATCCTAATCATGTATTTTTGCTCATTAGTCTTCCAATAAGACTAAGTCTAGCCAAGAAAATTGTCATTTGACAACTTTGCAAGTTCTTCTCCAAGAGTCTTGCATATTGAACATTTCAGTACTTTGTCTTTTTAAATACTTTGACACAAACCAATAAACTTCCTAGATCTATATCAATAGATTTTAATTCCAAGGATGTAAGCGGCTTCTTCCTAAGTCTTTCATTAAGAAACTCTTTCAAATGAAACTATATGTCAACCACATATATAAGACTAGGAATAATACTATGGTCCCACTAATTTTCTAGCAAACACAAGTCTCATCTTTGATGAATTTCAAACGATTTGAACACTTCATCAAAATGATTGTTTCAACTCCAAGAAGTTTGCTTCAATCCATCACATGGATTTCTGCAATTTACATACCTTATTTGAATTTTCTGGATCAACAAAACCTTTAGGTTGTATCCAATACATCCTTAATTGAGTTCCCATTAAAGAAGACTGTTTTGACATCCATTTGTCAAATTTCATATTCCAAATTTGAAGATATGACAATGAGAATTCTAATAACTTAAAGCATGACTATGAGTGAGAATGTTTCATCATAGTCGAAATATGAGTCAACATTTTTACATTTTCTCTTGCTTAATTAGTATGTTCCTTGCTACCCATGTTAGTTTTCTCCAAGAAAACTCAATTCCATCATTTGGTTTTTACACCTTAGGTTAGAATGATCAAGTTCCAAACTTGATTATTATACATGGATTGCCTTTTAGATTCTATGACTCCAAGTCATTAATCTAAATATGAAGCGGACATTGCATTTTGATAGGTGGTAAATATGTCATTCTCAATTAACTTTACCTCAATACTTTCTATTACGAGAAATCTAATATTTCTTGTTATAGATTGTATTCTATCATATATGAAAGTAACTTGTGTATCTTGAACGAATTTTCACAACTCCTTGCGAAATTTTGTTCAACTTCCATCTTATGTTCAATGTTATTTTCTAGGTCTCAAACCATTCGAATTATATTTTACTCCTACTGATTCTTTTAGAGATAAACAATTTATCTAGAAAAGTACCATCATAAGCAACAAATAATTTGTTTCTTTTAAGTAAAATAATATCCTCAAGTTTCCTTAGGATATCCCACAAAATACATTTATTAGATTTAAGTGTGAGCTTGTTCCAAACAAGTCCTTTCCAAAAGGTCTCACTTTCTTAAATCTTCATGAAAGACAAACCAAGTTTTCTTTCTTTCCATATCACATATGGTACTTTTGAACCAATTTTATTGGAACTCAAATTAGTGTAATTATAGTGGTTTCTAATGTATAACCCCAAAATAAATAATGGAAGATAAATTTGACTTTATCATCAAATTAACCATATCCAATAAGGTTCTATACCTCCACGTTGACACATCATTCCAAAATGGTGTTCTTGGTGAAGTTAATTGTGAAACAGTTTCACAATATTAAAGATGATTGTCAAATTCTTGGTTAAAGTATTCATCATCTTGATCGAATCAGAATCTTTAAATAGTTTTACCAAGTAGTACCAAAATTCTCATTCAGCATTGCCACTTAATGGACCATATACATCAGCATGTATTAGGTCTAATAAGTTATTAGCCTTTTACTACTCCTAGTAAAAGATGTCTTGGTCCATGTAAATAAGATTTGCATATATCACATGATTTAAAATCATATGACTTTAAAATTCCATCCCATTGAATTTTAGATATGAGTCTCTCATTTATTTTATCAAAACAATAATGCCTTATGAATTTAATTATTTATGTTATAGCCTTATTTATTATTTTGTTCTTCAAGTTTAGGATATAAGATTTATTTATATAATTTAACAGTATAATAAATAAAATCATAATAAATAAAGCACTTTTCTTATTCTCAATAAGAAATAAATATCCTTCATTATCTTAAAAGAAAACAAAATAATATCTTCTACATAATGAGTAAAGTCACTTCATAAGTGGTCTACGAACAATGTTTCATCTCTTGCATCATTACCATTCGTAGATTAACTTTACCTTTCATGAGTAGTCTTTCTATTTACTAATCGTTGCACATTTATACAAATGTGGTATCCATATCCGGTATCCAATACCCAATAGTTAAAAGTAGAAAGAGTAACTTTATAACATAAAATATCCAAAGTGGTAGTCTCACTACCATTCACTTTCTTTGATCATCCAGAATTTTGATTACAATTTTAAATGGTCAATCTAATTTCCATGTTACCAAATTTCATTATTTAGAGTTATAATTTTAGCCACAATTATTTCTTTTAGGTTTGATAACATTTGTCATACCTTTACCTTTTAATCCTCTTTCCTTTTAGAAATTCATGTAGTCAAAAATCAAATTTTTGACTTAGATCATCATATTTCGTACTAATGTTCAGAAATCGAGAGCACAAACTGTACGGCCGAAACTAAGCCAAAAGACATCCACATTTCCGTACAAAATTCAGAAACTTAGAGAACAGTCCATACGGCCGAAACTAAGCCAAGAGGCATCCACATTTCCGTATGAATCTGTAGTCCGTTTCTAAAGTCTCATCAATTTCACTGATTTTAGCAATCTAGAACAATTCAAGATTCTAATTTCAGTTTATCTGAATTCTGAATTGATATCACTTTTCAAGAAACCCGGTTTCAAAAACTAGCCATCTGAAATTAGATTTAACACCAGATTCAAATTCTGAACATCATAAAAATTATATTTTAAATTTTCAAAATTTAATCCTAAAATTGCTTTCCTTGATTCAATTAGGATTTGGTGTTCATGGTGATCGAATCATCATGATTATCAAAACCTAGAATAAACAATTTATTCATGAATCTAAGATCATCAACAAGTTAATCAAATTAAATTTTGATGATCATACGGAACATATTAATCAAATTAATATTGCAATTTAGGTTACTTAGGATTTTTATGAATATATAATTTATATTCTTGCTTTAGAACAATTCTTAAGCTCATGATCCAATCAAAGAAATTAATTTCATTCTTTTTTAACTTTGTCCTTTTAAGAATAGATCGCAGTAACAAACATAATTATTGTTTAGGATAATATTCTACACAAATATGCAAATAAATATACACCTATATTTCATACCAATCATTTAGAGTGAACCACTTTTCTGACCTCCGTACTATTTCAAGAATATCACTTTAACCTTCGTACTATCTAAACAACAAAAGGAACATGCGTACTATTGCTAAATTAGAAAAACTAACCAAAATCGTTAAAAATATTAATTGACGTTAATAAGCGTTAGTAACTTAGCAAGCTAAATAACTGTTTCATCCCTCATCGTTGCATTTGTTTCCATTTTCAACCTAAAAGCTTTATTTTTTTCATTTTAGTTGTTAGCGTAATTATCGTTAGTTTGTTGGGTTAATTTCAAAATCTCATTCCTTAAATTACTCATTTGTTTCCATCAACAACTACAACGTCCATCGTCATCGTCAACATACTCCGGCAACCGCTGATCTGCGCAACGGATGCTTACATCAAAAGTATCAAAATGAATAAATAATTCCAGATTTTTCATATTTGTTATTCAAATTCAAATATGATGCTAGTGAAATTTCAGTCTGTAACGACCGCGAAGAATCTCGCTGGCTCCAAGAAGAATAACGTTACCTCTACCTTGAGAAATCTAATCTCAACCAGATCTCCAAATCCATGACCTAGAATTAATGCAGAAATTCGCTACAGTAGTTCTGGCAGATGGAAATCATTTAACAACCAAATCCATCACTCCAAATTAGAGATCGCGAGAGAGAAAGTTAAGAGAGAGAGAGAAAGATAGAGAGAGGAAGCTTATCAGAGACTGAGGTAGCCGGAGTTGTTCGAAAAAACGGTGGATCTGAAGCTTCTAGGGTGTGAGTGGGCAGAGTTGGCCGAAGAGGGGGGAGCGATTGGCCGGAGGAATGGAGGGGGTCGCTAGAAGTGTAAAGGTGAGAGGCGGTCTGAAGTGGGGTTAACCAGAGATATGTAGTAGAGAGGGGTCGCCGGAGTAGGGGTGATGGTCCCCGGAGTTGGGTGCTGTGTGCTTTTGGTCACCGCCGGAGATTCTGTGTTTGTATGTAAAGAGATAAATTAGAGGAGAGAGAGTGTGTGTGTATTGTTGTGGCAGGGAGTGTGTTTATGTTGTTATGTATATAGAGAAGGGTGTACTTATTACATTTTAAAAGGCTTCACCATTTTTCCTTCGGGCATTTCGACTAATGAAGCTATGGTGGCCAGTGCATTGGCGAAGCGAGTTTTATCCCTTGGCAGGTAGTTGAAAGTGATCTCTTAGAATTGTTCAACCAATTCTTCAAGGTGCTGACCATACTATTGGAGGGTCGGGTCTTAGATTCGCCATTTACCCGACTGCTGATTGATAAGGAGCAAAGAGTCGCCGAATACATCTAGTTCCGTGACGTTTCTCTCGAGAGCTGCTTCGAGTCCTGCTATGCATGCTTCGTACTCGGCAATGTTGTTGGTAGCTTCGAATTCCAGATGGACGGCAATGGGAGTGTAGATGTCTTTTGGATCGACAAGCAATACTCCTATACCAAAACTGTGTTTATTGGCGGCGCCATCGAAAAGCTTCCATATAGTGTTTGAGCTTTTGAGTAACCCAAACCAACGCTGCACATGACTTCTCTAAGACAGAGTAGTTCTTTTCGCCTCCTTTGAATCGGCGACTGACAAAATAAATGGCATTCTCCTTTGTGGACACTCGTTGCTCTTGTGCTAACATAGCCCCTAGGGCTTCATCATTGACAGTGAGATAGATCAAAAGAGGCTTCTCCTTGTGCGGCGGAACTAGAATAGGAGGGCACGTCAAGTAATGCTTTACTTGGTCGAAGACTTCTTTGCACGCGTCTGTCCATTCTAGAGCCACATTCTTCTTGAGTAGCTTGAAGATTGGCTCGCACATGGAAGTGAGTTGGTGTACAAACCGACTGATGTATTGCAGTCTGCCCATGAAACCTTTGATCTCTTTCTGCGTCTTTGGAGGAGGCATGTCAATGATTGCCTTGATTTTGGAGGGATCTACTTCAATTCCCCTTTCAGTGACCATATAACCAAGGAATTTTCCTCGGATAACCCCGAACGTGCACTTTGCAGGGTTGATCCTCATCTTGTGTTGACGGAGCCTTTCGAAGAACTTGCGAAGATCGATTAAATGTAGACCATCGGTCCCTTTGGAGTGAATGATCATGTCGTCCACATAGACCTCGATTTCTTTGTGAATCATATCGTGGAACAAGTCTGTCACGGCTCTTTGGTAGGAAGCCCCAGCGTTTCTTAACCCAAATGGCATGACTGTATAGCAAAAGGTACCCCACGGTGTTGTGAAGGCTGTCTTATGTTGATCTTCCTCGGCCATGAGGATCTGATTGTACCCAGCGAACCCATCCACGAATGAACGAACCTCGTAGGCAGCGGTGGAGTCGACCAGCATGTCGATGTTAGGGAGTGGAAAATCGTCTTTGGGGGAAGCTTTGTTCAAATCCCGGAAGTCCACACAAACTCGAACCTTGCCGTTTGCCTTTCTGACTGTCACGATGTTGGCTAACCATGTCGGATACTCGATAACCTTGATAAAACCCACACTGAGGAGATTCTCGATCTCTTCTTTGACTTGCAGAGACCATTCTGGCTTGATCTTTCTGAGCTTCTGCTTTACTGGCTTGGTATCTTCTCTGATCGAAATTCTGTGCTCCGCTACCTTTCTGTCCAAACCCGGCATGTCTTTGTATGACCATGCGAACACATCCACAAACTCCCTTAGTAGTGCAGTCAATCTGTCTCTGTCGTCCCCCTTGAAGAAACTTCCGATCTTAGTTTCTCTTGGCTCTTCGTCGGTACCCAGATTAAGAACATGCAATTCTTCGTCAGCCCCTGGACCATTTTCACCACGACTACGGACCTGTTGAGCAAGTTCATTTAAGTATGTTGTGTTTTCGTGGTCTATTTCATCATAATTTGAATCGTTATTAACTTGTTCATTAAGTTCATTATTAGTTAATTCATCATTTATGATGTTTGCAATCTCAGGGTACTCAGAAATATCAAATTTTTCATTAGCAAAGAAAGGAAACACACGCTGGGCTATGGCCTCCATATCCTCTTGGGTGAGGGTATTAGAGACACTCTCAGACTCGAAAGTAAGTTTGAGCCGCTCTTCCTTTGTTGCTGTACGGGGTATACAACCCAATTCTTGGACTAAGAATTCTTCGGATACCACGGGCCCTTTTGTAGAATACCAATTGTTGACCGGCTCGGAGCTTGGCGGGATCTAACTGATAGTCTCATTCATGATGACGGTGTCATGGATGGCATTGACTTGGCATTCATTCATTATGGCAAGCTCTTCGAACATGGAGGCTAAATCTGTCAGTTCTTCTCCCACGATGATTTCTGTCTCGGACTCTATAGTCACCTTCCTTCCCCACCATTCACGGGGCGACATGGGAGTTGGTTCCCTTTTGGATTTCTGGATCTCACAATCAGAGAAGATTTCGAGACCGGGCTTTTTGACACCCTTATTGTTAACCCATGGCTCGGGAAAGATTATGTTAGTAAATCAGACCCAAGAGATAGAAAATAATAATGAACACAAGAAATAACAAGACAGAATTTACGTGGTTCACCAATCGCTATTGGCTACCTCCACGGGCAAAGGCAAACAGATATTATTATGGCGGAGAAACAATTACAAGAATGTGATCACACTAATCTATGTTTGCATGAACTTTGATCACAAAGTTTCTAGCTATGCAAAACCCTAGATCTAGAATTATTGATCTCTCTTTCTCTGAATAAGGTACTGAATTAATTTAGGACGGAGGGAGTATATATACATATCTATACACGCCTAGTTCCTAATTGTTATTCCATAAGGAATCTTGCTGCCAACGCCAAAGTACTCAAAGGCCAATCAATTCCAAAACCAATTCTAACTCTAATCTAATAAGGATTCATTATTCCTTACTATGGCTGTTAATTGGCTTCCAGCAACTGATCCATGCAAGCCCACTTGGTCAGGCCCAACGATCCATTAAGCACCAAAATAGCTAGGCGTGAATTTACAGAAAATTCATGCGCCCTCCATATGAGCACGCCAGCTTCAGAATTACTCCTTCTGTCCCGGAATTACGAACTTGTTAATTTAATCCATTTAAATTTAAATCCCAAAATTCAAAGGCATTAAACTTAACAATCTCCACCTTGACTTTGAATCTCCCCTAATAATTTAAATGCACGAGCTTTCCGACATAGCCTCCACCTTGAGCCACATTTCTCGTACCAGATTTTTCAACCTTTGCCTCAGTTCTGTCTTTCGTCAAAGACACTAGATTTTGTGCACCATGTATCTTCAAGACACCCAGAATTTGCCTCACCAGACAAACAACCTTGTCCTCTGGACAATCATATTTTTTGCATGCAATGTATCTCACCAGACACCCAGACGTGCACCTACGGGCACTCAGAATCGCCCCAACGGGCGACTAATAGTCATTCAATTGTGGCCCATCCAGTCGACATTGGATCATGCCAACCATGACTGATATAACCGGTGTGTGTCGATCTTCTAGCCGTGGCTTGCCCAGTTCACTCCGGCCTAGAGTAAAACGATGATCCACCTGCTTGTCAACACCCTCACCATTCTCAGAACCTTGGAGGATGGACAAGGAACCTTTTCTTTCTCCCTTCAGAATCAAATCTGAATCTTTGTAGACATCCAGAACTCCACCTTCACCCTTGAAACTGTATCCCTTCTTGTCCAAACGACTGAACGATATCAGATTCTTTGCTACTTGTGGAACGTGTCTTACCTTGTTCAATGTGAGAGATTTATCACCCGAAGTTCTCACCCTTACGGAGCCTATGCCAACCACCTCGCAGTCTGATCCATTAGCCATATAAATACGGTCTCCATCTTTCTGCTCGTATGTTGTAAACTGCTCCTTGCGCGAACACATGTGATAAGATGCTCCCGAATCTAGAACCCATGAAACTTCCTTGCTTGTTTCTTCTTCGGTCACCGGGCATAATCACAATCCTCATCAAAATTGTCACTGCTTGCCACCGCAGCAGTCGACTCAGATTTCTGCTGCTCTCTCTTCTTCTTGGGACAGTCGGTCTTCCAATGCCCCTTCTCCTTGCAATAACTACAGATATCTCCAGGTCTCGGACCCCGTCTAGAACCTCCGTTCCTTCGACCATTCCCTTTGCTGCCTTTCGCAGTCAAACCTGATGGCTGAGATTCTGTACTAGTACCACTCGCCTTTCGGCGCAGTTCTCTAGTCTTCAGACCAGACTTTACTTGCTCCAGAGTAATTGTCTCTTTGTTCAAGCATGAATCAACATATGATTCGTATGACAACGGTAGAGATATCAACAGAATTAGAGCAGCATCCTCATCATCAATTTTCACCTCTATATTACGCAATTCAAGTAATAAAGCAGAAAATCGATCTAGATGATCCTTAATAGGCGTACCTTCTGACATATGGAAAGTGAATAACTTCTTCTTCATATGGAGCTTGTTGGTTAGAGACTTCGTCAAATACATCTTCTCTAACGTCAGCCACAAGCCTCCCGCTGTTTCTTGATCCGCTACTTTCGCTAAGATCTCATCATCAAGACTCATGATAATCATAGAATGAGATTTCTCATCCAATACTACCATGTCTGCAGCCTTCTTCGAATCCTCTGCTGTGGGAACGACCTCTGCCTTACCTTTTAGATCCTTGTGATCCCTGATTGGAGTAGCCACTGGAGCCCACAAACTTTGTCTTTGCAACATGGCTCTCATCTTAATCTGCCATAAACTGAAATTGTTCTTCCCATCAAACTTGTCGATTTTCTGGTCCATCCCATAATCCATCTCTTCTACCGCAGCGGAATGCCCTGATCTTTCTTGACTAACCAGGCTCTGGTGCCACTTGTTAGTAAATCAGACCCAAGAGATAGAAAATAATAATGAACACAAGAAATAACAAGACAGAATTTACGTGGTTCACCAATCTCTATTGGCTACCTCCACGGGCAAAGGGAAACAGATATTATTATGGCGGAGAAACAATTACAAGAATATGATCACACTAATCTATGTTTGCATGAACTTTGATCACAAAGTTTCTAGCTATGCAAAACTCTAGATCTAGAATTATTGATCTCTCTTTCTCTGCATAAGGTACTGAATTAATTTAGGACGGAGGGAGTATATATACATATCTATACACGTCTAGTTCCTAATTGTTATTCCATAAGGAATCTTGCTGCCAACGCCAAAGTACTCAAAGGCCAATCAATTCCAAAACCAATTCTAACTCTAATCCAATAAGGATTCATTATTCCTTACTATGGCTGTTAATTGGTTTCCAGCAACTGATCCATGCAAGCCCACTTGGTCAGGCCCAACGATCCATTAAGCACCAAAATAGCTAGGCGTGAATTTACAGAAAATTCATGCGCCCTCCATATGAG
Source organism: Campanula takesimana (assembly GCA_026119855.1). Lineage (NCBI taxonomy): Eukaryota > Viridiplantae > Streptophyta > Magnoliopsida > Asterales > Campanulaceae > Campanula > Campanula takesimana. The sequence continues at coordinate 159,717 of JAOWBW010001368.1, read as the reverse complement.
CACGCCAGCTTCAGAATTACTCCTTCTGTCCCGGAATTACGAACTTGTTAATTTAATCCATTTAAATTTACATCCCAAAATTCAAAGGCATTAAACTTAACAGATCATGTATGGAACGTCTTCCCCTTGGCGGACAAAATAGCCATTTAACATCTTGCGGTAAGGCCTTAGATTAGGGACCTCATAACGACGGCCTTCTTTACGAGCTCGGGCCTTTTCATTCTTTATCGCTTGCTCTTGTTTCAAGTCTTCTCTGGAAGGCTTGTACCCCAAACCGAATGTGTTCTTGACAAATGGGACTTGCACAGGATGCAAGATTCCTTGTTGATGTTTCCCTAAGCCTAAACCAGGGAAGTAGTCCATATTCCTCATCATGCGGAGATCTTTGTGACTACTGGGGGTCCATGATCCGTTTCCCCCTTCTTTGTCAATGGCGTTGATTGAGACGCCGGAGAGAGTGGAGTCTGGTAAACCATGCTGAACTTGGTGGACGGGCTCACCTTTTCTGTGGATAGTGACATTTTCGGCCATTATGGTCACTATTTCATCACCATTTCGGATCTTGACACATTGGTGGAGAGTTGACGAGACAGCATTAGAACTGTGAATCCATGGTCGACCCAAAAGCAAGTTGAACGAGGCCGGAATGTCAAGCACTTGGAATGGAACGGACATGACCATGCTCCCAAACTCAATGTCTATTTCAATTATGCCCATGACTGTACGGGCGGTGCTGTCATAACCTCGGATTACTTGAGTAGAAGGCTTCAAATCGGAATCCTTAAGTCCCAGTATGTCCATGATTCTGCTAGGCATGAGGTTGAGTGCGGAACCACCGTCCACTAAGACTCTTGAGATGCGCCTCCCCCTTACTCGTACCTTGAGGTAAATAGCCTCGTTGTGGTTGGAACCAAATGGTGGAAGGTCCATATCGGCAAAGGTGATGACGTTGCCAAAATGAATGTGACCGATCATTGCCGTAAGGTCCTCGGGAGTAGTATCGGGAGGAATTGATGTATCATCGAGATTGCGGATGACAAGATCTCGGTGTTTCTTTGAGGATGCAATGAGGTCCCAAATAGAGATGTTGGCTTGAGTTTTCTTGAGTTGAACAAGTAGAGGATCTTCGGGAGTGTCGCGAGCTTGCGGCCTTTGAGAAGAGGAGCCTGGTGCGGAAGTGGAAGGGTTGCTTGCTATGACTCGACCGGATCGAGTTAGCATGTTGACGTTCCCATCTTGCTTCTTTTTCCTATTCTCTAGTACTTCCCTCATTACCTCATCGTAAGTTACAACATAACAAGAATTGTCAAGTTTATTCATAACATTGGGGCCCCCATTCACAATTGGGATTGAATAGGTGGTCCCCTCGAGTTCTCCTATCTCTATTACATTGTCATGTTCGCCATTAGTCACTACGAATTCTTTCTTGTCTATGAGATCTTGAATGACATTGCGGAGAACGAAGCATTCCTCGGTGGTGTGGCCACTATATTGGTGGTATCCACAATATTTGTGGTGAGTATGATTGGGGTTGACCGTCTTGGGTTGGTACCCTTGTACGGGTGTGACTTGACCCTTTGCTTTGAGGACTTCAAAAACTTCGGTTTGAGTTATGCCTTGGAGAGGCGTATAGACACGGTCATTTCGAGACTTCTTCCCTTGGGGTGGAGGAACCTTTTTGTAATTCCACTTATCGATAGTGACGGCGTTGACCGAGGCCTCATTTGTGGAGTTGGAAGTGGCCTTGTAGCGGTAACTAGGAGCACTTTTCTTCACTTCCTTGAGCAAATCGTCCATTCGGACCCCCGCCTCATACATTTGGGAGAAATCCGCATAGCAAGCCCCACTTAGGTGGGTGCGGAGATCAATTTTGAGACATTTGAGAAAGATTTCCATTTGCTCCTTGGTATTTGGCCTTTCCACAATCTCGGAGAGTTTATCATTCCATCTCCTTGTGAAGTCGATGAAGGACTCGTGGTCTCGTTGAGTAGTGTTCTCTAGCTCTTTTCTTGTAGGCCGGTGAGTGGTGTTGCCTTGGTATTGATTTACTTGGAGAAATCCTTTGGAAAATGCTTTGAAAGTAGGAAATTTGGTTTATTGTAATATGAGATTGAGAGCCAAAAGTCCAAGGTCAAGGTCAAGGTTTTTTGGTCATAGTTTTTGTATAAGTTTTCGTGTCTCCTTGAAAATGGAGGTAAAGAGGGGTTTTTATAGGTAAAAGAGAGATGTTTTTGGTGCCAAAACTCAGTCACCAAGAAATCCTTCCCGGGCAAAAATCCTGTAAATTGAGCAAGGGAGAGAATCTTGGCCAGAAATCTGTAACTGATGCCCAAAGGCGCGCGCTTCCTACGTTGGGGGCGGGAGGCGCGCGCGCCTGGATCCTCTTGTCGGAGGCGCGCGACTCAGAGAAGGCAATTTTGACAGAATGGACTAGAAAGTCAGCCCTGTTATTCAGTTTAGTCCCTGGACTTAATGAAGTCAGTCAGGAACTTAACGGAAGTGACAAAAACTAAGGAGAAACACTTAAAATGGGGAGAAACACAAGATCAAATGTGCAATCGGGGTGAGCGGTCCAAGGCGGGGTGTCTACAACGCCCATTATCTTGACCAAGGACCGAGTCATTTCCCTTTTCTTTTTGACCTCTACGGCCATCTTCTAATACTTATGGTTTTAAAAAAAATAATAAAAATAAAAAAATCACTAACCTTTTGCGGTCACCCTCTCACTTGTCTTACTTAACCCGAACTGCGGAGACCTAAGCCTCTCATTATGTGGGACCTCTCACTTGTCAAACTTTTAGTCTTTTCATTCAAAGAACATTTCAAAAATATGGAGATCGAATCTTTTCATAAAATAATTTTATAAACAATGCCTTGTCATTAATTATGAGTCTAATTCAATTCAAAGACTTAACTTCTCCACCAACAATTACAGAATCCCGCATCATGTCTGCCGAAGGGATTAACACAGTCACAACTGAAGCTGCCACCCAAGGTCTCGAGATAACTCTCCACCCCAACTCTGTTCTCAATGAGCAAGCAGCCCACTTCAACTCTGTTCACAATGAGTAAGTAGCCCACTTCAATGCCGTTCTCGATGAGCAAGCAGCCCACTTCGACACCATTCTCAATGAGCAAACAGTCTATCTTAACACCACTCTCAATAAGAAAGCGGCCCACTTTGAGACCATCCTCAACGAGCAAGCAACCCTCTTCTAGACCGCTCTCAATGAGTAAGAAGTCTACTTCGAGACTGTCCTCCTCAAGCAATCAGACCACTTTCAGAAAGAGATGTACAAGGATCTAAAGGACACCGAGGAACGTATCCGATCCGATATCAATGGCATCTGCGTGTACCTCAACCACACTCTCCCCATTCTCAGTTTCAACAACCGTACACTCCTCAAATGTTAACGTGTAGTGACTTGTGGGAATACAGATTTCACTTTTAGTTATACACAGATGTTTGCTTATTGTATTTGCTCAAACCAAATTTGGATTTTTATTTATTTTTGAGACTGCACCTTTGAAGGCTGCCTACGTTCCCCTTTTACAAGTAGAGCTAAGGGGCTCAAGTCACCATAGTTCATTTCTGATTGTAGAAAGGGAAGATAGAAGAGGGGAAGTACAGGGGGGAAATGATTTTTTTAAGGTCATTGTAGAAGACCGTTGAAGGAGAGTGCCGCTTGCACGAGGGTGTTGATGGAGAGATCCGTTTGTAGAAGAGGACCGTGGTGGTCAGTTGTAGTAGTGGCGGAGCTTGCTAATCTTGACTGGTTCTTTGAACTGATTGCCATCCAAATCTGCCATCCTAACTGCGCCTTCGGAGAAGATCTTTTGTACTATGTGCAGGCCAGTCCATGTTGGAGCCCACTTACCCAAAGGGTTAAACTTGTTCGACAGTCATACCTTAAGAACCAAATCTCCTTCCTTGATATCCACAGGCTTTACTTTCCTGTTAAACGCTTTTGTCGTCCATCTCTGATAGGCCCTGATGTGTTTCATGGCTTTGAGCCTCCTTTCGTCTAAGCTAGCCAATTGGTCATAGCGACCGCAGATCCATTCTACTTCATTCACTTGGTTTTCGAGCAATACCCTTAAGGAAGGTACTTTTAACTCAATGGGGAGCACTACTTCCATGCCATATGTAAGAGCGTAAGGAGTCTCACCGGTGGCGGTGCGTACTGATGTTCTGTAGCCCCAGAGTGCCAAGGGTAGCTTATCGGGCCAATCCCTTCCTCTTATGGCCAATTTTCTGATGATCTGTTCAATTGTTTTGTTGTCTGCCTCAATTGCTCTGTTGTTGTGAGGGTAGTATGGGGAAGACTTCTTTCTTTCTATTCTGAACTCGGCGAGTAAATAGGCCTTTTCTGCTTTGAAGTGACTACCATTGTCTGATATGATCAAATTTGGGACACCGTAACCATCAGGCTTTAGCCTGGTGGCCAGAGCTCATGGCTTCCAACCTGGAGGTCATGGGTTCGATCCCCCCTCCCCCCAAAAGTTAGAGAGAAGTTTTTCTCTCCCTAGGATTTGTCTCCTAGGCGCTTCTGCTGATGATTATGTATTGAGTTCAACTATGAATTAAATTAGAAAAAAAAAATTTGGGACACCGTAATGGTACATGATGTTCTCTTTGATAAACTTCACTACCTTCTTGGAATTCAACACTTTGTAAGATTGTGCCTCAATCCATTTGGTGAAATAGTCCACGGCTACCAGCACAAATTCAATACTGCTGCTTCCTGCGGGTGAGATTTTACCAATGATGTCAATGCCCCATGTTGCGAATGGCCAGGGAGTAGTCATACTGTAGAGGTCATGCGGAGGGATATGGTTCAAGTTAGAGCACACTTGGCATTTGTGGCACTTTCTGACCCATTAGATGCAGTTTGTTTCTATAGTGATCCAGTAATACCCAGGCGAGTGATCTTCTGTCGGAGCATTCTTGCATTCATATGCGGACCGCACAATCCATTGTGTACCTCCTCCATGATGGTCTCGGCTTTCTTGCTTCCCATATATAAGAGTAGAATTCCGTCATAGTGCCTCTTGTATAAGCATTATCTAACAGTACGAACTGTCCCGCTAGCCTTTTTAGTGCTTGTAGGCTCTTGTCTTTAACGTCTCCTTCGAAGGAAGCTTCCCCATGCTTAAGGAATTTGTAAATCTGTGTGTACCATTGATCTTCAACTGCTTCTGACTGAGTCTGGATTTCACAACAATATGCAAGATTCTTTCTCCGGCCGACTCTAAAGGGATTGGCTGACTTCTTTTCGGGGATTTCTACCAGAGATGCCAGGGTGGCGAGTGCATCAGCTAATCTGTTTTTGTCTCGCGGGAGATAATGAAATGTGACCTCTCGGAATTTTCCGATTAGCTCTTCCATGTAAACTTGGTATAACTGTAGATAGGGGTCCACAGTCTTCCACTTCTTTGCTTTCTGGTTTATAATCAGAGCTGAATCTCCGTATACTTCTAACTCCTTTACATTCGGTTCTAAGGCCGCTTCTAAGCCTGCTATACATGCCTCATATTCACCAGCATTGTTGGTGGTTGTGAAATTCAACTTTATTGCTATTGGGGTATGTTTGTCCATGGGATCGACCAAAAGAAGCCCCACTCCGTTGCCTCTTTTGTTTGCAGCCCCGTCAAAGAATAGCTGCCACTTGTCCATGGCCTTCATTGAAAAAATACCATCATCTTGAAATTCAGGGTCCGACCCTCGTTCTTCAGTGCTCGGAGAATCTGCCAATTGATCTGCCATAGCTCTCCCCTTAACTGCCTTCCTTGGAGCATACGTGATATCGAATTCTCCCAGAAATACTGACCACTTTGCGAGTCTCATGGATATTGATGGTTTGTCAAATAAGTACTTGATCAGATCCATCTTTGATACCAACCGTATAGGGTGAGATACCATGTAGTGTTTGAGCTTGGAGACCACCCATACTAGTCCAGGGCATGTCTTTTCTAACGCTGAATAATTGAGCTCACTGCCTTATAGTTTCCGACTGGTGAAGTATATGGTGTTTTCTACTCAGGAGTCCTTGGCTTCTTGTGGTAGCATGGCGCCAACGGCCGTGTCTGTTACCGTTAATTATAGCAGCAGTGGCTTCTCCTTATGCGGTGGGCATAGGATTGGGGTATTCACCAAGTACTTTTTAGTCTGTTTGAAGGCTTCTTGGCAGTCGTGATTCCATTCTACATTGGCAGTTTTCTTCATTGGCTTGAAGATCGGCTCACATACTGTAGTTAACTGATTGATGAAACGACTAATGTATTGTAGACTTCCCATGAATGCTTTGACTTTTGTTTCTGTACAGGGCGGCTTCATGTCCATAATTGCTTGAATATTTCTCAGGTCAGCTTCTATTCCGCGTTTTGTAACCATGTATCCCAGCACCTTTCCTCGAACTACCTCAAATGTACATTTAGCAGGATTTGGGCACATAGAGTGTTCCTTCATCCTGTTGAAGAACTTTCGCAAGTCAATTAGGTGTTGACCATCAAAACCTTTGGAGTGTATGATCATGTCATCAATGTAGACCTGGATTTCCTTGTGGATCATGTCATGAAATAAGGCGGTCACCTTGATGACATACTCATTTTGGATAGTAGTAATTCTACCGGTAGTCCTTCAGGTCCATGTACTTTAGTTGTAGATTGGCCCGGTCAAACTCGACATCTCTGAAGATCTCAAAACCTTTTTGTAGCTTCCCGTCGTGGTCGAACCAAGGTTCTGCAAACTCAAAGTTTGAGTGCTCCTCACCTTCATTAGCATAGTAACTGTTGAGGGAGAGGCACTAAGGTTTCATGCCAGGCTTCTTGTAAGGGAGTTACTTCCTCTTGGGTAGCTCAATCCGTTTTTGTTCTGCCTCGTCTGTAGGAGTAAGCATATACCCTAGTCCGAACAGGCCTCTATGGTCTACTTCTTCGGTCAAGTGCGTCGGTCCTTGCAGGTTCTTACCTAGCCCCAGCCTCGGTATGAAGCCCATGTTTCGAAGTATCTTGTATACAGGTGTAGATACCCCGGGAGGAACCCACTGCTTAGGCTAGAGCGGGGGAAGGATTCCTATTATGTCTAACTTGAGTTTTATTTGTTTAGAGTCGCCACCTATGTTTTTAACGGAATATAAGAAAAACCTAATATTTAGCCTATGTTTTGATACGAAAACCAGGGATTCTTGTTATGAGGTTCGGAGGTTAGGTTACGAGATGGGAAGTACTTAAACACCCATCTCACCCAACTAATGTTGGTCTTGTTTGTTCGTAGTCTACATAAATAAAATGTTCTTCCTGTTCTTTGATAATGATAAAAAGGGTTTCAAAGGGGTGTTTTGAATGTGGGGAGATAATTCCTTGACCAACTTCAATGGAATGAAGTGATCTTTGGTGTCATGTCCCAAAATGTTTTGGGTGATTGCACGTTTGATAAAATAAAAGAAGAAGAAAAGAGATGAAGTAGAGAGAAGAGAGGAAAATGGTGTTTACCTAAGCTTCAAATGACTTCAAGTACTTCTTGGGGAATTGCTTTGGAAATTCCTTGAAAATGTTTATGTATAGTTTTCTTAATCACAAAAAGTCTACTTTTTGGTAGAGTTTTCTTGTGTTGGAAAGAGAGTCCCTTGTAATGGTGGAGAAGAGGTGTTTATATAGGTGTAAAACAGATGTTTTTGGTGCAAAAAAACGAAGTCACAAAGATCAGTTTCCCGAGCAAGGGAGGGATTCATGGAGAAAATCTGTAACTGACGCCCAGATGCGCGCGCCTCCTCTCTTGATGGCGGGATGCGCATGCTTCTGACCCCTAATGGCGGAGGCGCGCGACTTTGAAATGGCTTTTTTGACATAATGAATTAGAAAGTCATCACTGTTATTCAGTTTAGTCCCCAGACTTAACGGAGTCAGTCAAGAACTTAATGAAAGTAACAGAAACTAACGAAAAAACACATAAAATAGGAAGAAACACAAAATCAAATATGCAATCGGGGTGAGCGGTCCAAGGTGGGGGGTGTCTACAGAGCCCCTCGGCGGCGTGGATTGCGAAGCAAAATGCGCCGACGAAAGAAAGACATCCGCCGAGGACATCACCAAGAAAAAAAAGCAAAGACTCGATGAAAGCAAGAATTTGAAATTGCGAGAGATAGAGGTGTGCTCCCTGTGTGAGCGACTTTTGTTGATAGAAAAGGTGTGCCGAATCCGTTTGTGATTTCGTTTGCTGAATCCGTTTGTGAATCCATTTGTCGAATCCGTTTGTGAATCCATTTACTGAATCCGTTTGTGAATCCGTTAGCTGAATCCGTTTGTGAATCCATAGGTCGAATCCGTTTATGAATCCGTAGGCTGAATCCGTTTGTTAATGCATGGAAAGAATCTGTTTGTGAATCCGTTTGTGAATCCATAAGATGAATCCGTTTGTGAATCCATTGGCAGAATCCGTATGTGAATCCATAGGTCGAATCCGTTTGTGAATCCATGGGTCGAATCCGTTTGTGAATCCATTGGCTGAATCCATTTGTGAATCCATAGGTCGAATCCGTTTGTGAATCCATTGGCTGAATCCGTTTGTGAATCCATAGGTGAAATCCGTTTATGAATCCATGGGTCAAATCCGTTTGTAAATCCGTTGGCTGAATCCATTTGTGAATCCATTGGTCGAATCCGTTTGTGAATCCGTAGGCTGAATACGTTTGTGAATCCATAGGTCGAATCCGTTTGTGAATCCGTTGGTTGAATCCATTTGTGAATCCATAGGTCGAATCCGTTTGTGAATCCGTAGGCTGAATCCATTTGTGAATCCATTGGTCGCTGTATCTGATGTATGCTGTTCGGAGCTGCACTTGCTGTTGACTTCATGACTTTTGTGGGGTGCGGGCACAGTTGACTGTGGACCAAATTTTTTTCCCCTTTTGAGAGGAAAATGTCGAGATTGACCTTGACTTGAAAAAGAGAGACACACCGTATTTTAGGTTTAGTGGGAGCTTCTATCTTATTTTAATTTAGACATGCTTTAGGGGCGGACCAAATTAATGTATGCCCAACTATGTATTTAAGGGCGGAGCTTTTGTCTTGGTCCAGTTGACTCTGGGAATGACTGGACTTTGTTCTTTCATGACTTCCTCTTTTGACAAGGACCGGTTGAGGCATTTCTGAAATAGAACGCGGGCACCCCTGCTTGTGATTGTGGGACGCGAGCTCTTCCCATATGGGTGGAGGGAGGTGCGCGCTTCTGGGGAACGAATTCTGGGGCTTGACATTTGCTGACCAAAAGATCCCCAACAACTATAATATCAACCTTTGTTCGAAATCATTCTTCCAACATCTCTTTTCTGCCATTCTTGAACACTCTTTCTTGCTCAATTTTGCTTGTAATCCACATTTTCCATGGCTTCCAATTCTTTCATCCTTGGTGCCAAGGTTGTCGGTGACTATGAGAAGGACTTGTCGACCTTCGTGTATTCTTTCATGACTCATCCCAAGAAGGCCTTTGTCAAAGATTTTGGATTCCGAATTCTCTTCACGCTACGGACGTTAAAACCGGATTGGGATTTGTTGAAGGCCGCTGCAGCCTTTTGGGATTGTGACAGTAACCTTTAACTTTTCGGTAAATGAAATGGTCCCGACTGTTGAGGAATTTGGTGCCATTCTTGGCATGCCATTGGCAGGTCAAATTTCCGTCCCCAAATACCATCGAGGTGTGATTGACTCCTTGTCTGTTTTGTTGAATCTTCCTGTTGGGGATGTGAGGAAGATGTTGCATGGTACCGTGGTTGACATAACTGAGTTGCTGATGTTCTTCAGTCTGCATTCGGAGGATACGGTGATTCAGTCCTTTAAGAGGAATACCTTGGCAGCATGTCTTCTCAGCGAAGTTTTGTTCGTTACGTCGTTTGGTACTGCAGATGCGCAATTGGCTGAGATTGTCCTGCATGGCCTCGATTGTTGGGTTTCCAAATAACATGCGTAGCGGAATATAGCAATTAAAATTTTATGAAAAACCCAAAGCCATGGATCCGTTCATATGATTAAATCAAATACAACATAATGAATAGAGGAAAAACTAACCCTTGATGAGTATGAATTCTAGCTTTGAATTTGGTGGAGAATTTGAAGCTTTATCACGGACAAAATTCACGAACTTTGAAGATGATAAAATTCACCCTCTAGCGGTATCCACACCACGAACGAATATCAAGAAACTTCTTGATCTTGGTTGCTAGACCAATAATTATGAAACATACTTTCATAATTTAATAAAGAACTATATGGAATTATTTTGTGAATTATTTTGTTCTTCAATCCAAGATATCTTGGAACAAAATAATAACTCTCTCAAACTCTTTGGAGGCACACAAAACACTAGGGCTAATGGTTTGGCCGAACTTGGCTTTTTATACACAATTAAGACCTATTCCAAATAGGAACCTTGTGCCAAAAACCTTCCCAAATCGAATTAGGAAATATTCTGCCGCCTAGACCAAGCGCCCGCCTGGTGCATACCGAGCGCCCGCTCGCTTGCCCAGAAAACCCAGAATTTTCCAAAAATTCCTTTGAGGTCCTTCGACCCTAAATTCCAATACAGTCCTTTTATTTAGGATTCGTTCTATTGTGTGTGACCCTCTAGAATTATACTAAGTTGGCAATGGGCTCAAACATGAAACCATAAGATATGATTAGGTTCTAGCAAACCGTCATATCTACCCAAATAGTATAACTAGATACAAGTTCGCATTCCTTTAGAACATGTCACAATCCTTTTATCCACGATGTCATTGAACACAAGTCATGGTCAAACAGTCAACTTGCCTTGTTCAATACTTTCTTGATTCCGAATATGTTGATAATTCAAATGCTATTGATCCAATCAATCCATTTGAGTCTGGCCGAACAATTCATCAACATCATTCCTTCGAGGGGCCCAAGCTTGACATCTCTCCGTGGAGGGACAAATCCATTTAGCTTATTATTCTTCCCAACGGGAATCCGATTATGCCAATCATACCCTTTATAACTACCGTGTTAAGGTAGCGTTTGAATGTGTCAAACACTACGTTCATCAAGTGGAAGACTATAATAACTATATGTTCGACATAGACCATGATATAAATCTCATACAGCGGGTCATGTCCAGTACCTTGTTCCAAACAAGTACCCATAAATCTAACATGATCATCCTATGATCATTTAGCCTTTATACTAGTGCTTAACAAGTACTAGGGACGGGGATTATTATAAGTAAACATGAACAACAATAATAATCAAAACATCTCTTTATTGATATGAAATAAATGATAACAATTACAACGTTTATTAAACGTGCCTAGGGCACCACTACCAACAATCTCCCACTTGCCCTAGGCCCAATCTCCCATGTATCTAATACCCATGGACCTAACATGACCATCATGTTTAGCTTGTGGAAGTCCCTATGTTAGCGGGTCCGCAACATTGTCATCAGTAGGTACTCTGCATATATTTACGTCTCCCTTATCAACGATCTCTCGAATGATATGAAAACGCCTAAGTATGTGTTTGTATTTCTGATGTGCTCTTGGTTCCTTTGCTTGAGCAATAGCACCATTATTATCACAATAAAGGTCTATTGGATTAGCAATACTAGGAACCACTTCAAGTTCAGTTATGAACTTCTTAATCCAAACAGCTTCCTTTGCAGCATCCGATGCGGCAATATACTCAGATTCTGTTGTAGAATCAGCGGTTGTACTTTGCTTGGAACTCTTCCCGCTTACAGCTCCACCATTTAACATAAACATAAAACCTGATTGCGATCGGCTATCATCTTTGTCGGTTTGGAAGCTTGCATCCGTGTAAGAATTTACAACCAGATCATCTTCTAATCCTCCATAGACCAAAAACGAGTCTTTAGTTCTTCTCAAGTACTTAAGAATCGCTTTTACAGCTATCCAGTGATTTTCGCCAGGGTCGGATTGGTATCTACTTGTCATGCTCAAAGCATAAGATACATCCGGCCTAGTACAAATCATGGCATACATGATGGACCCAATTGCCGAAGCATATGGAACATCATTCATTTTCTCACGCTCATCGTTTGTCTTAGGACATTGAGTCTTGCTTAGAGAAACTCCATGTAATACCGGCAAGGTGCCTCTCTTAGAATTTTCCATACGGAATCTTCTAATGACCTTGTCAATGTATGTACTTTGGCTTAAACCAAGTAGCCTCCTTGATCTATCTCTATAGATCTTAATGCCAAGTATATATGCGGCTTCACCCATATCTTTCATTGCAAAACACTTTCCTAACCAAGTCTTCACAGACTGAAGTGTAGGAATGTCGTTTCCAATGAGCAATATGTCATCCACGTATAAAACAAGGAAAAGCACTATGCTCCCACTAATCTTCTTGTATACACAAGGCTCATCTTCGTTCTTGATGAAACCAAACTCTTTGACCGATTCATCAAAACGGAGATTCCAACTCCTAGAAGCTTGCTTCAATCCATAGATGGATCTCTGCAATTTGCATACCTTAGAATCTTGTTCAAAACCTTCTAGTTGCGTCATATACACATCCTCTTGTAGTTTTCCATTTAGGAAAGCGGTTTTGATGTCCATTTGCCATATTTCATAGTCATGATATGCGGCAATGGCAAGCAAAATTCTTATAGACTTGATCATTGCTATGGGTGAAAAGGTTTCATCATAGTCAATATCATGAACTTGCTTATAACCTTTCGCTACAAGTCTAGCTTTGTAAGTATGCACCTTCCCATCCATGTCAGTCTTCTTCTTGAAGACCCACTTGCATCCTATGGTTTTTACACCTTCGGGTGCATCAATCAAATTCCAAACTTGATTGTCTTGCATGGATTGTAATTCGGATTCCATGGCTCCAAGCCACTTGTCCGAATCAGGAGAAGACATCGCCTCTTGGTAGGTTGACGGTTCATCATTCTCAATGATTTCCACCTCATTACTATCCGTTACGAGAAATCCATATCTCTCGGGCTCGGATCGTAACCTACTAGATCTGCGAGTTACTTGTGTATTTTGAACAGGTTCCACTACTCCTTGTGGTTCTTGTTCTTGTTCCACTATTGGTTCAATGTTATTTTCTGGGTCTTGAATTTCTTCAAGATTTATTTTACTCCCACTGATTTCTTTGGAGAGAAACTCTTTCTCTAGAAAGACACCAGTTCGGGCAACAAACACTTTGTTGTCCTCACGGTTGTAAAAGTAATATCCTCTAGTTTCCTTTGGATATCCCACGAAAATACATTTGTCAGATTTGTGTGCAAGTTTGTCAGAGACAAGTCTTTTGACAAAAGCTTCGCAACCCCAAATCTTCATGAAAGATAAACAAGTTTTCTTTCCGCTCCACATCTCATATGGAGTCTTTTGAACCGATTTAGTTGGAACACGATTTAGTGTGAAAGCAGTGGTTTCTAGAGCGTAACCCCAAAAGGATATTGGAAGATCAACTTGACTCATCATTGATCGAACCATGTCTAACAAAGTCCGATTTCTCCTCTCGGACACACCATTCCATTGTGGGGTTCCGGGTGGAGTCAATTGTGAAAATATTCCACAATTCTTTAGATGATCATCAAATTCTTGACTCAAGTATTCTCCACCACGATCTGATCTAAGGGCCTTAATACTTTTGCCAAGTTGTTTTTCTACTTCATTTTGAAATATTCTAAATATCTCAAATGCTTCACTCTTATGTTTCATTAGGTAAACATACCCAAATCTACTATAATCATCAGTGAAGGTTATGAAGTATTGAAATCCTCCCCTAGCATTGCTACTTAATGGTCCGCATACATCGGAATGTATCAACCCCAATAAGTCGCTTGCCCTTTCACCTAGTTTGGTAAAAGGTGTCTTAGTCATTTTTCCAAGAAGACACGACTCACAAGTGTCATATGACTCTAAGTCACATGAACCCAAAAGTCCGTCCCCATGGAGTTTTGAGATACGCTTCTCATTAATATGACCAAGACGGCAATGCCATAAATAGGTATGATTTACATCATTAGGTTTAGATTTCTTATTTACATGATAGACATTGTTATTAGTTTCATTCTTGACATCCAAGATATAAAGGCCATTAAATGAATTAGCAATACCATAAAGCACATCATTTAAATAAATAGAAAATTTCTTATTCTCAATAAGAAACTTAAAACCTTCATTATCCAAACAAGAAATTGAAATAATATTTCTACTTAAATCCGGAACATAATAACAATTGTTCAAAACAAGAATTAATCCGGAAGGTAAAGTGACTTCATAAGTCCCTACAGCTAATGCAGCAACTCTTGCTCCATTCCCCACGCGTAGGTCTACTTCACCATCTTGCCTAGCTTGCTCTTGAAACATGGCTCTTAACTCCACGCCTATCTCATAGGCTTCCAAATGTTCCAAACTTTGTTGGAGTTTTGAGCACATAGTAGCAAGCATGAGACAGCTTACATCTCTAGAATCATTACGATGCTTCTTGTAATTGTCTCTTTCTGCCCTAAGGGCAGTAGGTTCTGGTTCAGCAGGAAGAGGCCCGTCGAGAATGTACAACTTGTCTTCTTGCCTAAGAACAATTATTAGGCTACGGATCCAATCCATAAAGTTCGTACCATTCTCTTGGATCTTATCCTTCTCAAGGATCGATCGCAACGAAATTGATTGAGTGTTAGTAGTCATTATCTACAAATATGCAAAATTTCCAAAATTTAATAAGTACCGGTTTTTCATTAAAGAAATAATTAATGTATTTTAAAACAAAATACTCCCACTAAATTATATAACCTTCATATACATCCAATGTATAATATAATTTAATTGTGCTAAGATCCAACTTTAATTTAACTTTTGAGTCCACGGAGGCGGACCGCTCAAAACTAAATTAATTAGGTAGACAATCATGTCAATCATATTCCATATGATTCTTAGATCTTTTTATGAGATTCTTTGAGAAATCCAATTTCAAAAACATGTTTAATCTCATCTTTTGCCTAGGCCCAAAACCGTTTTGACGCCTAATTAAGTCCAACCATTTTAAACGCATAGGAACCATTCAATTTGATGTACCTTGCGGAGGCAAGCCCACATTAAACTAATGAACCTCATCTTGCTCATACATGAATAAACTTAATGCACCTCGCGGAGGCGAACCCACATCAAGATCACCCATGTATAAACAAGTGTTTAATCAAGGCATGGCAATGAATGACTTAAAACTTTCTTTGAAGGTTCATCACATACAGCATATAACACATTTATGAGCACATAATATAAACATGTTACGCATCAAGTTTAGCCACTAAATTAATCTCTATTAATTTAAGCATAATATTTATGTGTCATAAGTTTCTCTATAATTATGAGGATGAGACTATTTCAACTTCGGTTATTATCTCCAAATCAAGACAACAAGAAGTGCGGTCGAACTAAGCCATTAGGCAACCACAATCCCGCACTAATTCAAGAAACCAAGAAAGTAGTCCATGTGGCCGAAACTAAGCAATAGATGGTCTCGATGAATGTAGGCCAATTGCATCCACAATTCCACATGGATCTCCAAACTTTGAATCAAGAACTTTGTTTCTCAATTTTAGCAATTATGAACTCTTCATAATTCTAACTTCGTTTTATCTTTGAAACTTTAATTGCGTTCAATTTTGGGAAACACAATCTCGATAAACGCAGATTAGCCATCCAAAACTTGAACCAATCTAGGAATCACAAGACTAAAACAAATAGGAAAATCAAACCCCAAAATCCACACACAAACCAACTACCCAAAACCCATTCCGGATCAGCAATTCTGGAATGGTTCTGTTACTGGTTTTGTTGAATTTATCAAAAATTCCATATTCAGATTTTAACCAAAATCAGAACAGATTCTGACGAGCGAGCGCCCGCCTGGTCTTGACCGAGCGCGCGCCTGAAGCAAGCGGCCGCCTGCTCCCCAGCGAGCGGGCGCCTGTTTGGTCAGAATGGTACAGAATTTTAAAGTTTGAAAACTTTGTCTCAAAATTATTTTTCCCCGATTATTAAAACTTTGATCTGATCAAAAATTAATAATCGAAATAATTCAGAATCCACCATAATTTTTATTGCGATTGAATCATGCGATTAAAGTTGTAAAACAATAAACCACATAAAATCACATAACACATAAAAATCATATAATCCAATATTCATATCATGCTAGGCACATAAACAATTTATATACACATAACATGATCCAAGTATTGAATTAATCAACATGAACCAGGCTCTGATACCACTGTTGGGTTTCCAAATAATATGCGCAGCGGAATATAGCAATTAAAATTTTATGAAAAACCCAAAGCCATGGATCCGTTCATATGATTAAATCAAATACAACATAATGAATAGAGGAAAAACTAACCCTTGATGAGTATGAATTCTAGCTTTGAATTTGGTGGAGAATTTGAAGCTTTATCACAGACAAAATTCACGAACTTTGAAGATGATAAAATTCACCCTCTAGCGGTATCCACACCACGAACGAATATTAAGAAACTTCTTGATCTTGGTTGCTAGACCAATAATAATGAAACACACTTTCACAATTTAATAAAGAACTATATGGAATTATTTTGTGAATTATTTTGTTCTTCAATCCAAGATATCTTGGAACAAAATAATAACTCTCTCAAACTCTTTGGAGGCACACAAAACACTAGGGCTAATGGTCTGGCCGAACTTGGCTTTTTATACACAATTAAGACCTATTCCAAATAGGAACCTTGTGCCAAAAACCTTCCCAAATCGAATTAGGAAATATTCTACCGCCTAGACCAAGCGCCCGCCTGGTGCATACCGAGCGCCCGCTCGCTTGCGCAGAAAACCCAGAATTTTCCAAAAATTCCTTTGAGGTCCTTCGACCCTAAACTCCAATACAGTCCTTTTATTTAGGATTCGTTCTATTGTGTGTGACCCTCTAGGATTATACTAAGTTGGCAATGGAATCAAACATGAAACCATAAGATATGATTAGGTTCTAGCAAACCGCCATATCTACCCAAATAGTATAACTAGATACAAGTTCGCATTCCTTTAGAACATGTCACAATCCTTTTGTCCACGATGTCATTGAACACAAGTCATGGTCAAACAGTCAACTTGCCTTGTTCAATACTTTCTCGATTCCGAATAAGCTTAAAAAATGCTTATTCCTAAAGACAAATCTTTTAACGAAGCATGTTAGTCAAATTTTTTATTTTAACTTAACCATGAGGTTTGTCATGCATAAAGTCCCTTGGAGCTTTGTCCATTTCTTAACAGTGATCGCGTATAGAGAACCCTTTTGTCATTGATATTGGGGTAGCCCCATGTCCTTCTAGCTGTTGATGTTGGAGGTAGCCCCATGTCCTTATTGGTGTCGGTGGCGGCATAGCCCCATGTCCTCGTTGTCATCGATGTCGGGGTAGCCCCATGTCTTTGTGGAAGTAGCCCCATATCTTTATGGTGGTAGCCCCATGTCTTTGTGGAGGTAGCCCCATGCCCTTGTGGTCGTTGGTGTGGAGGTAGCCCCAATGTCGTCCTTCGACCTTTGATGCTGGCGTAGACCCAATATCATCTTTTGACCTTTGGCGTTGGCGTAGACCCAACATGACCTTTGAAGTGAGGTTAGGAACCCATCTCTTTTTCATGACGCACCCTTTCTTTTACCTAGGCCGCCCTTGCGGGTTTTCAACCTAGCGGGCTACTTTTTTGCATCTTTTATGGCACACCCTGTCTTTTACCTAGGCCTCCCCTATGGGTTTTCAACCTAGCGGGCGACTCTTTTGGTGCCTTTTTTTTTATGAGTGATCCAGCCGACTCGATGGGACGGGGACTTAAGGTGTCTTTTGGAGAAAACATGCAGGGGCATTTATTTAGGCGGGAGAGAGTCCCTTTATGCTGGTGAGCTCTTTGAGCAATATATCATGAAATGGGAGGAAACCCTTGCTTGACAGAATACAAGTGTTTAGCTCTTTCCTAAGATGGAGAAAAGAAGAATTGTTGAGACATTTGAAATTTGCCTTAGTTAATATCATCAAATGATTGCTTGAATGGACCATGTTTGTCATTAAGTCAGGATTATAGCAAGCAATTAGCCTTAACATGTATAAATGTTGTGATCAATTGGGATTAAGATTCGATCAATGGCAAGATCAAAATGTGTTTAGGAGAGATTGATCATTATCTGGGAAACTGGTCATTGATGGGACCAATGGAAGAGAACCGGGTCATTTTGAGAGGACCGAGGTTTGATGGATTTATTTCATGCTATGACCGGACCCGAAGGTTGCCTACGTTCCCCTCAGTTTGAGGAGCTCAGGTCGCCGTAGTTCGGCCATGGGGCCGTCTTTTCCGGGGTTTGTGTCATTTTGTAGTGGACTCCTTGGGATGGACCCTCTTTCGGATGAACGGGCCTTCTGAAGTGAGTTCCTTCTTGGTTGTCTTTTGACTTGGACTCCCTTTCTTGCTAACCCTTGGGGGTGGACTTTGCGGTGCGCTTTTGAGGCGAACTTCCTTTTCACATGCATTCATTTCCTTTCCTTCTTTCCACATATTCATCCTCTCCCTCTGCTCAATTTTTTTTTTTGAGGGAGAGGGGAAACATTAGCCCGAACTCGCTGTCTTGGGCTTTGGCTCCTTTGTAGCCCCTTGGTGGAACGTCCTTACTTCCGGCTTTGACTTTGAAGATCCGAGGAGTCCTTTGTTGCGCACGCGCGATCACGGTTGAATTTGAGCAACAACATCCTTGCTTTTTCATTGCCTTGGGATGCCTTTGATGTGCATCAGTAATTTGTCTCGGGAAGGTGTATCGGGTTGTGTATCGGAAATGTGTATCGGGAATGTGTATGAGGGAAGACTTGCCATTAATGGTTTCTTCATGTCAATTGATCACAACATTTATTCACATCAAGATTAATTGTTTGCATTTAGCATTTTTCATTTGTGTTTAGGTCCATTCGTCCTTAATGAGTCGTCATTGACTAGTATGCTTAGAAGTCAATTCATCATTTTGGGGACGTAGCAATCAATTGCATATAACAAACAAGGTAATTTCAAGAGTAAATATATATTGCAAATAATGTCTCAAGTCTAGAGAGAAGAGAATGAAAATGACTATTTTATTTAGATAACTTTGTACATACATGTCCAAGTCTGGACCTTTGTAAAATGAAAAGACACAGTCCAAGATGGACTTTTGGTGAGAATCTAGATCCTACGAGGCTGGAAGACTCTTTTTTTTTTTTTTTAGGGATGGGCCCCTATGAAGTGCGATGGCCTGTTTCCTTCTTCCGTTGTTGGAGGGGTTGTCGGCGGCATATTCCATGTCTTCCACGGGGAACTCGGGTTCCGTATCATCGGGAAAAGATGTCGCGAGGCCTCCATTTGGCTTGGCGTTGTAACTACCGGGCTCATCTTTGGCCATCTTCTTTTGGTGATTTCCTTTCAAGGGGCGTAACCTTCGTGCATGGCATTCAGCGAGGGTATGGCCATTTGATGTAGCCACCTTTGGGCTTCCGAAGACACAAGCATTTTCTTGCAATCTGTATTCCAACTTTTCTTCCTCATGTGGACGGTTGCCTCGGACACCAATTCAGATGTGAGCTCCTTGGTCGATGTTTTCGGGGGACAAAACCGCAAATGACTTTAGCATTTTAAACCTAAAGGTGAAATTATAACCAAGATTCGAGAAGCATGCTTCATTAGCGGATTATCCTTTTAGGAAAAAAATTTGATTTCATAATTTAAGAAAACTTGATCTTGTTTTTTTTTTTTTTTTTTTTTTTTGTTTTGAAAGACACACTTTTGCTTTGGGTGAAAGACTCGCACACATTTTTTTTTTTGGACAAGGCAATAATTACAATAATAATCTTATTAAGAAAACTGTCAATGGATCCAAAATGGTCACCGCATGGCATCAACCGGTGAGTCAAGACTTTAACTAAACCTAATAGACATCTTAACCGACTTTTCCTAAAGACTTATCACACATCCTAACAATGGACTCTAACTTTTACTAAGGGGAGGTTGATGAAAAGGGTTTTAAAATTTCATCCTCTATCGCGACAACCACAACACCATCAATTTCACAAACCGGGGCGTTCAAGCTTTCCTTGCGCGATTAACTTCTGGATGACGCGTTTTAAAGCGATGCAATCGTCAGTATCGTGCCCATGGTAGTTGTGAAAGGCATACCATTTAGTTGTGTCAAGACGCCCCTTGGGGTTTGTGGGTTGGTAATTGACAAAAGGCTTCGCAAGGCCTTGCCTAACCAATTCCTCAAATACCTTGCTTATGGGCATTCCGAAATCCTCGTACCTTGTGAAACGGGGTCTGGCTTGGCCTTTGGATTTTCTTTCATCATCGACTGAAGTGTGGTGGGGAAAACAATCCCTGTCTCTCAATGCAAAGGGGTTCTCATTGAGTGTCCTTTCAAACTTAGCTTCCATTTGCTTTCTCTTCCCCAACGGATGGTTGAGAGGATTTTGCGGAGGCGCGGGGGCGTAGGCATACCCGTACCCTTGGTTACTTGTAGGGGTATGTATCGGAGGCATGTAAGGAGCTTGTGGTCTAAAAGGTCTTGGATTATAGGGATGATACGGGTCACCATGGAATCTTATCAGGAAATCTGGTGGAAATTGGTTAGTGATGCATGGTCGGGTATCCACATATGGTCTAAACAGTGACTGAGCCCCGGTGACTTGGTTGATGGCATTAAAGCAAGAAAGGGTATGGTTTTGTGAGTATGATGCTTGAGGCGTAACCGGTGTGAACGGCGGTTTGCGAGCCTTTTGAGTGGATCGTGCTTGGGGTCTTATAGGAAGCGTCTCATGGGAGATATTGGATTTGGGATGAGGCGGAGTGAGGAAGATTTGAGTGAGAGGCTCGTTGTGGATGACGGCGTGTTGGGGGGAAGAAATGGAGGTCTCGGTATTTTTGTGAGATGGAGGGGGCATTCTTTGGTTACAATCCGGAGGTCGGGTAGCTTCCACCCTTTCATTGTGGTTGGTCACTTTGGTGAAGGGCCCATCAGTTGTGACATCTCTTTGTATCATCGAATCATCGAACGGGTTCTGTGTTTCCTTACGGCTCTTCGTGATGACTTCCTCCATAGCCCCAGAGGCTTCTAGAGCTTGGAGCAGCTCTCCTTTCGTCAGGCTATCTAGGCTGTCTGCAACGTCGTTTCCCAAACTACCATCCATTGAAGCGGTCTTTCCGAGGTACTGGGTTAGAGAAGTTGCGGTGACCGAGGAACTCTCTGATCACGCACTAGGCGGCGGCATGATTCTCTCTTCCACTTCATCTGAGCATACAGGGAAGAAAAAAAGGTAGTTTAGACTCGGGTAAAATTTGGATGAGTGCTTGGGCTAAAGATGCATGTGCTTCCCTTTTGGGATATTTGACCAGGCCGAAGTTGCCTACGTTCCCCTCACTACGAGGGAGGAGGTCCCACGCGATGAGAGGCTCAGGTCATTTTAGTTCGAGTGGGTTTAGAATCTTAAAAGGGGAAGACGAACATGACGGACTTCTTGGAAGATAACGAGGATCCACCCAAGGAGTTGACTGACTTCCTAGGGGACAACGCCTAGGGTCTTGATGGGAATCTTAGCGGGAAATCTCAACGGGGAGCTAGGGGACAACGCCTAGAGTCTTGACGGGAATCTTAACGGGGACATAGGGGACAACGCCTAGGGTCTTGACGGGAATCTTAATGGGGATCTAGGGGACAACGCCTAGGGTCTTGACGGGAATCTTAACGGGGACCTAGGGGACAATGCCTAGGGTCTTGATGGGAATCTTAACGGGGACCTATCCAAAGATTGACGGGGGTTGCCAGAGGTCTTGGAGGATAACATGTATCCGTCCAAAGACTTAACGGGATGACACTTATTGGTGAGAGAATGCAATGTGTCAAAGACAAGAAGCAAAGACGGAGCGAATTCATGCAACGCGCAATTAATTAGCTGTTCAGGTTTACTTAAAACGCATTTTTATTCCTAAATGGTTGGAAACGTTTTCTCTTCTTTTTCGCAACTATTCTAAATCCTGGATCAGTGGAGGCCATCACTACGCCTATAGACTCCTCGTTTTTCACCTGTATTGCACGCTCCCATGGATGGACTGTCCCGGACGAAGGTCTTATAGGGCACGTGGCTTCCACCGACCGAAAGAACGATTCCTAGGGGTCTAGTGCGTCGCAAGGTTCCAAATGCGTGGGCCATTATTGTCATGATTAAGCCCTGGTCAAGATCGAGATTTATCCCAAGGCGTCATCGACATTTCTAACATGACCTCATTTTGAATGAGACCTCTCGATCCTCGACCATGGGCTTAAGGATGATTAACATGACTCGTTCATTAGGGCTTAACGACACGGTGTTACCCTATCTTTAGCACATGACCTTTGTTAATTGTGGTCGTCATTAACACACGGGTTAAAGGCGGGGTAGGCTACGCTTGCATTACATTAAGGAGTCGTAACCCGGGCATTAACTTGGCCACAATTGACTTTGGACACGTGCTTAAAGACAATGGCAACATGAACTAGACCAAAAACCAACCAAAGTCACGGTATTTGTGTGTCACAGACATGTGTGGTTGACTCGGCTCGAAAGGGGAGGTGGAATGGACCCGTGCGCGCTCGAAGGGAACAAGAGCGCCAATCGAGCTGCATCTGGCATCCATCCCGGGTTTAAAGGGTATTTGGAACGTGCAAGGTCAAGTGCGCGTTGTGTGAAGTCATTCTATATTCCCTTTTGAGTCAAAATAGAAATTTTCAATCCGTTTTTCAATATTATGAACAAGACATGAGCAAGATATGAACAAACATGGACAAGCATGGAATAAGCAATTTACACAAGCAATCAATCAAAGAATATGAACAAGTGAGGACCAAAACTTTGTACATGTAACAATTGTGCACAACCAATAATTTTTGAAAGCCAAACATTTTTACAAGAAGAGCAATTCATTTGAAAGTCATTTGTACAAATCAAGTTGTGCACAACAAAAAGAGGGTTTTGGAAACAAAGAAATTTTTCAAGAAGGGTTATGCACAATGAGGCTTTGAAAACCTATTTTATTTTCCCAAAAGATTGTGCATAACCAAGCTTTAAGAACCAAGTTTTGGCCAAAGAAAAGGAGGTAATGTGCACAAATAAGACTGTAAATTTGGAACCTAGACAAGCAGAAGCAAAGGGGGTGTTCAGAGTGTTGCTTCCTGCACAAAATGGTTAAATTGCAACAGTCTAACCCCCTACCCAAAGTAGCCGTACGGCTAAGACAAGAGGGTTGAGAATTTTTTTTAGTTTTTCCAACTTCTGATCACCAAGCCCCAGTTTATTGCATTTCCAGAATAGATCCACCAAAAAAAGTTCAAACAGAAACATGAAACACACAAAAGCATGCACAAGGTCAACTAACGGGGGCGGGAGTTTGAACCACGCAAGAATGCCCCCGGATCTTCTAGAAAGAAGTCCGGAAACAAACTTGTCCCTAGCGGAGTTGCCACTGTAAGTATCCCCGCCCCGCGACAAGGTCAACACGTACGGATCAAGATGTCTCTTCCTGGAATTTTACAGTTTGTTCAGAAACAGTCCAGTTCCAGGCAGAAACAGAGCATTCTGCTGAAACTGGACTTAAACAGTTCTCAATCCAGTTTTATTTCAACACAACAAACTTAAACAAAATCATTCCTATGCCTAATGATCATCAATTGAATCCCAAATTAAGTATTTAGGTGTGATCAGAGCAATCATTGGAGAAAATCACACAAAGGTGATGAACATGGCAAAATGAGACAAAATGACCATTTGATGATTAAAAATGGAAACTTTATCATCAAGATGACATTTTTATACATTATTAACCTCTTAGGGACCAAATTATTGCATAAAGATTCAATCTTTATGACCCAAAATGGGATTTCAAAGCTAAATCAAAAGGGTAAGATGATAAACACTAAGGTTTTATCATCCCACATGATTATCATTGCCAAATCAAAACAAAATCAACATAAAGATTTGGAATTTCACCACAAGAGTGGATCCTTACGCCAAATACAACCTTGGGACAATATTATTTGACATAAAGATTTGATCTTTATGACCCCAAAGGGGATTTTGAAGCTAGATCAATGTTTGGATGATAAAGATTGAAACTTTATCATCCAAATGACCATCCTTGCTACCAATGAACAACATAATCAACCAAAACATGTGCCTTTTTCATTAAAATAGATCATTAATTTGTTATAAGTAAGAAATTCAAAAAACCATGATCATCCTTAGGTTAGAACCACTTTCACACAAAGTGTGAAAGGCACCTTGAATCATCCATGGTTTGGACCATAATGTATAACAATATATATATATATATATATAGTGCTTGATGGACAAGACTTGTAATAAGATTAAGATTAAAATGCTTGAAGGACAAGACTTGCAATGAAATTAAGTTGCTTGAATGGACAAGACTTGCAAGAATTAAGAGATGAACAACAATAATATGAACAAACAAAAGAGATAAGGTGAAGAGAAGGATAGGGGAGAAGGTGGCTTCACCTATGTTTAGTTAGGCCAATCTTCCTTTCTCTTTCACTCTCAAAACACTCTCTGGAGAAATTTTAGCAGAGTAACACTAACAATAATCGTTTCTCCCCCTGGAATGATCAGCAAGGGGTTCAATTTATAGGGGCTGATGGTGCCCAAAGTAGCCGTACGGCTCATGCTGGCGACCCTCTGGATTTTTCAATCTTTTAATTAAAAAACAGTCCCTGTGTCCATATATTGTCCTAGTGAGGTCTTGGCCTATCAGTTTATCCCTGAATGGTGCCTAGAATTCTTCTAAGTTGGTCAAATTCAGATTGGGGTACTTACAATCGGCACATGATGTTGTTCTTCACGAATTCGGCCACTTTCCTGGCGTTAAGATCTCGGTAAGCTTGTGCTTCGACCTACTTTGTGAAATAATCCACGGCCACTATAATGAATGATAGTCTGTTGCTTCCCGTAGGATGGACTTTTCCGATGATATCTATGCCCCAACAAGAGAATGGCCATGGTATGGTCATGTTGTACAGTTGTGAAGGTGGAGCATGTTGCAAATTAGCATGGAACTGGCACTTGGCGCACTTCTTGACTTTCTCGATGCAGTCTCATTCCATGGTAGTCCAATAGTAGCCAATACGGAGTATCTTCTTGGCTAGCATGATCCCATTCATTTGGGGTCCACACTCGCCTTCATGGACTTCATGCATTATCTCTTGAGCTTCGGTCTCACTTGTACATAAGAGGTTGATCCCTTCATGATGTCTCTTGTAGACTCGGTTCCCAATCAACACATATCTCGCGGCTAGCTTTTGTAATGCCACTCAAGATTTCCCATTGCTATTTTCAGGGAAGGTTCCATTGTTGAGGAAGTTCATGATGTCCGTGTACCACAGGGGGCTTGTTTGGACTTCATGGACCTCAATACTCATGCAATATGCCGGACTAGTCCTTCTTGAAATTTTGAAGGGTTTCACCATTTTCCCTTTGGGCATCTCAACCAAGGAGGCTACGGTGGTGTAGACACCCCATTTTGAATGTTCATTCATAATCACACTACTTCCGTGTCTCGCCTTTGATTTGGGTCAAAACTCATTAAGTTGGGCATGTTTCGTTAACTTTCTAACTGACTCCGTTAGTCAGGGACCAAAATGAACATCAAAACTACTGCAGAAGGGCATAAAAGTGATTACAGCACAATGATGCCTCGTACGAGACATTGATGTCTCGTACGAGATATCCCCCCTTGACAGTCGAGTTTCAGCAGTTTCCTTGTTGATCTCAACCTCGTTTCTTGGCAAAGACTCCGTAATTCGGGAAAGTTGGAAAGGACAATAAGAGAGTCCAAATAAACCTCCTTAGAAATCAAGTCATTGATTCCCATTCAAATTAAAACCTTTAGCTTAACCCTAAAGTCATAAACCCCTATAAATATAGTTGTTCTTGACTAGAATGACTAATGGTCAACTAATAGAGGTTTCCCAAAACCCTACACACTCAAAAATCTCTCAAGAAGGCTCTCATAATCAGCCTCCTCCTCCTACCCACGAAATTTAGAAGATCATAACTCAAGTCAAGGCAAGTTCTTTGGATCATTAAGGCCTTTAGTCAAGGCCATCCATAGGATTCTCGATGAACGCTTAGGTAACCCCTTTGTTTTCTTCCCTTCACATCTCATTCTTTGCTTTGAAGTAGTGTGATTCTATTAAAGGATCAGCCTAGAGTCTCTCCAATTCGTGGAGATGGTCTCGAAGCACATGACCCAACATCCCAAATAAATAAGAGATTATTTATTTGGTTTCTTTTGTGCATATTTTGCATGATTTTGAGGCAATGATGATGATTTCTTAGCAAGACCAATCCTAGATTGTGTGAATTGGGTGCTCCTTGACCTTCCCAATTCATAACTTAACCCCTGAATCCAGATTTCACGGTCCGTGTTCCATCAAACATGGTGGCGACTCACAACAAACGAGCAATAATCAAGCCCTTACAATCCGAACCGAGCGGTGCAGGCACCGGGGGAGGGGCGCGCGCTCACAGTGGCGACTCCGCTGGGGAAGATCACAGTAAGTGGGTTAGACTTGCGTCGAAAGAAATCATCGTTGCTGTAGATACCCCGGGAGGGGCCTATGGCTTGGCTAGAGCGTGCGGGTGGATCCTAGGATGTCTAGTTGTGTTTTAATTGTAGAGTCGCCACCTATGTTTTAGAGGAACATAAGAAAAACCTAATGTATAGCCTAAGTTTGATTACAAAAACAGAGATTCTTGTTATGAGGTTCGAGGGCTAGGTTACGAGATGGGAAGTACTTAAACACCCATCTTGCCCAACTAATGTTGGTTTTGCGTGTTCAAAGTCTACATATGTAAAATAATGTTCTTCCTATTCTTGACTATAATAAAAAGGGGTTTAAAAAGGGGTTTTTGGAATGTAGGGAGATAACTCCTTGACTAACTTCAATGAAGTGAAGTAGTCTTTGGTGTCATGTCCGAAAATGGTTTGGGTGATTGCACGTTTGATAAAAGTAGAAGAAAGAGAGGAGAGATGAACTAGAAAGGAGAGAAAAGAGTAGTCTTTTTACCTATGCTTCAAAATTACTTCAAGTATTTCTTGGGAAATTGCCTTTGGAAAATGCCTTGAGTGTATTTGTGTATAGTTTTTGTATAAAAGATAATTTTCAGTCCTTTGAAATGGTGGATAAGGGAGGCTTTTATAGTTGAAAAACATATGTTTTAGGTTCCAAAACTCAGTCACCAAGAAATCTTTCCCGGGCAAAATCATGTAAAATGAGCAAGGGAGGGATTCTTGGACAGAAATCTGTAACTGACGCCCAGAGGCGCGCGCTTCCTACCTCGGGGGCGGAAGGCGCACGCGTCTGGCTCCTATGGTCGGAGGCGCGCGACTCAGAGATGGCTTTTTTGACAGAATGGACAAGAAAGTCAGCCCTGTTATTCAGTTTAGTCCCTGGACTTAACGAAGCCAGTCAGGAACTTAACGAAATTAACATAAACTAATAAAAAACACATAAAAGAGGGAGAAACACAAAATCAAATGTGCAATTGGGGTGGCGGTCCAACGTGGGGTGTCTACAGAGCCCCTCGGTGACGTGGATTGCAAAGCAAAACATGTCGACGAAAGAAAGTACACCCGCCGAGGACATCACTAAGAAAAAGCAAAGACTCGATGAAAGTAGGAATTTTAAAATGCGAGAGATAGGGGTGCGCTCCCTGTGTGAGCGGCTTTTGTTGATAATGGAGGTGGCATGATCCGTTGGTAAATCTGCCGGTTGAACCCGTTAGTGAATCCTTTGAATGAGTCTATTAGTGAACCCTTGTTGATGAATCCGTTAGTGAATCCATTGAATGAGTCTGTTGGTGAACCCTTGTTGACGAATCCGTTAGTGAATCTGTTTGATGAATCCTTTGAATGAGTCCGTTGGTGAACCCTTGTTGACGAATCCGTTAGTGAATCCCTTGAATGAGTCCATTGGTAAACCCTTGTTGACGAATCCGTTAGTAAATCCGTTTGATGAATCTGTTAGTGAATCCCTTGAATGAGTCCATTGGTAAACTCTGTTGACGAATCCGTTAGTGAATCCATTTGATGAATCCGTTAGTGAATCCTTTTAATGAGTCCGTTAGTGAACCCTGTTGACGAATCCGTGTTGGGTATGCCCACTTATATCTCAGTTTCAATGTAATAGGATTGATTAGATTTGATTGATCCATCACCTATGTTTTATCTCATGGACTTTAGACCCACATGTAACAAGTATTTATACTTCATTTTTTAGGTAGGACACGTGCTCCACTCAATGAGCGACAGCACATCTGTCCTTTAACCTTATCCACAAGGGATTTCCAACGGCTAGTTTTTTGGGCTCTACTATAAATACCCCATAACTTCAAACGTTTTGAAGTTGCTAAGCTTGGCTAAGATATTCAGAATTTCTCTTTCAAGCATTTGTTGAAGATTTGAAGATTTCCTTTGATTTTCCAGAATTCTCAAGAACATCTTCATAACTTCATCCTTAGCCAAGATCCTCAAGCAAAAACACTTTAGTTTTCTTGTGCTCTCGATCTCAAAGATCTAAAGAGCCTTGAATCTAAAATCACACACGCACCTCTTTAAGTTTGATCACTTAGATCTTTCTTTTAGAGATACACCGGTTATTGTCTAGGATTTGTTCTTTCATAGAATATTAGATCTTGAGTTATTGTATAAGCTCAAATGATTATAATTTGTAACACTCACTCATTATATAAGATCTCCATTAGAAATCCAAGACTAACCATCTTGGTAGAGGACGTAGATCATTTTCCCGATCAAACCTCTCTAAATAGCGCGCTTTAATTTCTTGTCATTTACTTTCAAGTTATTATCTTATCTCACTATTTGCTTGTTTAATCATTGTAGATTGATTGGATTGAATTGTGTTATGTTTGTTATATCAATTGCCTAAGTTCCTTATTTAACCCACTTTGAGCCAAAATACTTTGAGTGTGTGTGAGAGCCCGCGCTCGAAGGCCGAACCGCGAAATGATCGTCCCGCGAGGGCGATTCGGGTTCGTTTCGTGCTAATGCGCTTTTGGAAATGCGCTCGGTTCTCACACAATGGTTTCCTCTCAATGGAATCAAAACAGTCAAGAGTCGCCACCTCACTTTATTTTAGGAAAAATGAAGACAAAACCTTTTGTTTAGAGAAAGTGGGTTCGGGGACTAAGTTACGAGAGAGAGAAGGGATTAGGCACTCTCCTCGCCCATGATGGTCTCTAGCATGCATGCCACTTAGATTCATTTTATGCCTTTTTACCTTGATTTATGCCCTAACAAAAATGGTGATTATACATAGGAGTCTTCCTATTCTAGGTATGTTTGCTTTAATTCACAAATGAGAGTCGGTTTGGGTGGACTTTCACTTGGTTTTGAAAATGGTTTAGCATTCACATCCAGTAAAGAAAACACAAAAGGGGTGGGGGATTATAATGTACAATGGTGAACAAAAAGGGAAACAAATCCCACAACAAATAAATATCCAAAAGTCCGTCCCCAAGCATTTTAGGGACTGCTGTTCACTTCTTCTTTGTTTACCTGCTCTTATGATTGCACAATTTGGAAAGTGAAAGTTAGGAAAACTCCCTAACACATCAAGTATCAACCATGAATTTTCTTCTGATTTTAGGAGCATGTTATGGTGTCCAAATAAGGCATGCAAGATGGAACTTTCAACAGCCTAATCTGGCAGATATGCATACTTCCACAAACGACTCACTTTTTGCATCATGAAAACTGGTAAATCATGGGAAACACTAAACATAAAAGTTATTCCTAACATATCAAAGTTTATATATGGAAAGTTTCAAAGCCATTGAGCAAGTTTAAGTCATACAAAACACCTCTGACATTTTGGTGTCAGAACGAGAGATATGTAAATCTGAGAACAGAGAGTTGAAACAAAAAATGGAAAGAACCTCTTCCACCCAGGGTAAAAATAATATATGTACATGATAATTTTCCTATGTTTGTCTAGAACAAACCATATTTTGTGGTCTAAGACCAAAAACCACGTTTGCTATGCATAAAGAGAGCAACAAGACAGAAAGATACAGACTGACAGACTGCTGGAAAAATGCAAATGGCATGAAAACACCTATGAAAAACTCATCTACATGAAGTGATGTGGGCATGAAACTTTGTGTGTGCATATATATACATACTAACAACACAAAACAACAGCCATTGAAGCATTTGATCAAGATCTATCATAATTTAGGTAGAAGAACAACAAGAACATCAACATTGTATCTTTGGACATCAAATGGAGGTCTAGCCTAACATGGTGGCTAGACCTCTCAACATATTACATAATCAACTACATCTTACATAGGTGAACTTTACAAGAACAAGAGATTACCTAGATGTTCTTCCTTTGCTTCCAAGGGAAGACTTTTTTGTTGCTTTTCTTAAGGTGTTTGCCTTAGATTGAAAGAGTGTTTGAGTGGGTTGTTTTTGCTTGTGTTTGGTGTGTGTTTAGGGTGATGTTATGGTGGTGATGTGGTGGTCTATGGACTGAGATTTGAGAGTGGTGAGAGTGCTTCTTGGAAGTGCTAGAGAGAACAAGAGTGAATGGGAGTGTTCTATGAAGTGTGTGTGTTCCCCCCTTTTTGATAAAATGGATGAGGGAGGTAAGTATATGGAGGAAGGAGGTGGGAAATGACCTTAGGCCACCCTTGCTAGGCTTAGGAGTCAGTTTAGGGGGTGGCTACCCCGTTCACTTGCAGCTGGGAATGATCAAAATCAAGACTTTTGTGGCCAAGTTGCTGAAGAACAAACTGCTGTCTGAACCTCCCAAACCAGCCGTACGGCTTGGACTGGCTGCCAGGGGGATCTGGTTTTGCCACGTGTCGCGCTCTGATTGGACCATGGCCTACTTGATTGGCCATCTACTTGCTGCCATTAGCTGGATGGTGGTTGGTCATCATCATTTATGCCTTGAATTTTCAACGTAGATGATCACAATTCCTGCTCCGGTATTGGTTCCGCAATAGTCCAAGTTTTGTCCGAGTGTGCGCACAACGGTGTCCCGGTTGTCCGCGGTCCCAACATGGAAGCTGCTTGAAATAATCTTGTGGTCACGTACGTCTATCTGAAATATGTTAATGAGCAACAAATGACAATAATATATTTTTAATGCACAGAATGGACAATAACGAGCAGTTCTAAGGGTGCGGGCCCCGTTTCGGGTCCCGCAACTCAAAAATTGAAGTACATGCTTGTTTACTCGTTTTTTTGCTCTGATCATGAATTTGAAGTCCGTTAATCCATTCGATGCACTGATAAGGCTCACAGAACTCCCACATAGCCGAATCTGGGCTTAGGTCAATTTTAGGGTTTAGACCATTCAAAAAGGGTTTGATAAGGGGTGCGAGATCGGGGTATCTACAGAGCCCCTCGTCGAATCTACTTGTAATGTAAAGGGGATTCTACGATTCACTAAGAGATATTTGATCTCGTCTAAGGTGTAACGGCTGGGTCCAAAGTAGGACTTCCTACGTATATCTTTCGAGAATCAAGCCTCCGTAGTTCTAACTCAAACAAGCAATCAAACTAGCGACAAACAATGGTCGGTACCGGGTTTCCGGTTTACCTACGTATCTCTTTTGAGAATTAGACCAATCGTAGTTCAGGTTTATTAAAAAACAAGAAATTTTCGGGGGGAGCATTGAGATGTGTTGTCTCTTTGCTGGGGACTGCATTGAGATGTGTGGTCTCTTTGCTGGGGAGAAAATCGACATGAGAAAATATTTATGAGAACGGGCGACTGAGTTCACCGGGGTGAACTGCCTACGTATCCCTCCATGGGAATCAAGTCAAAACGTAGTTCGGGGGAGGTACAACTCGGGCAGGCGAGAAGACCAAGGTGGAACAACAATACTCAAGGATTGACACAAGGTACAATCGGAGCGGGGGGTACATCTCAGAATCTAGGAGATGACCTAATTCATCATCGAGGTGAGTCGCATCTGACTCTGGGGATCGGTCTTCGACCGAAAAATTGCAAAAACGGGCGACTGAGTTTACCGGGATGAACTGCCTACGTATCCCTCCATGGGAATCAAGTCGAGTCGTAGTTCTGACCCGAACCAACTCAATCAATCAAGATAAGGCTTAAGATCAACATTACTCAAGGATTGACGCAAGGTAAAATCCGAGTGGGGGTTACATCTCAGAATCCGGGAGATGACCTAATTCAACAATACTCAAGGATTGACGCAAGGTATAATCGGATCGGGGGGTACATCTCAGAATCCGGGAGATGACCTAATTCAACAATACTCAAGGATTGACGCAAGGTACAATCGGAGTGGGGGGTACATCTCAGAATCCGGGAGATGACCTAATTCAACATCGAGGTGAGTCGCATCTGACTCTGGGGGAAGGAACAACATAGTTTTGATGGCGAGATCTAAATTTTCTCAAGCCGAAATTGATTTTGAGAGCTTTAAGAGGTGTCTCGGCCTATGTGAATACCCCTTTCCGATGAAGCGACGCATGGGAAGTATCTTGTGATTATTTTTATTTACAAAAGGGAATATTCATAACGACATTAAAATTATGAGAGTCGCCACGCCGTTTTAATTATAGCCAAAACATTGAAAAAAAAGCATCTTTAGTGGGTTCGGGGGTCAAATTACAACAAGAGAAGAATATTGAACGTTATCACTCCTATTGCCCGAATTGATCGGTCTTTCTATCATGATGCGGTGTTAGTAGTGTGTTAGTGATTTAGACCGGATCCGAAGATTGCCTATGTTCCTCTCAATGTGAGAAGCTCAGGTCAGCGTAGTTCGCACATAATTAGACTGTGGAGAGAGAATAGGGATCATGCATAATGAAGAGGGAGGAGAAAGAAACATGCAGGATGATCACATCCTAGAATAATGACTATGCCATCAATGAGATCTCGATGAACATTCATCACATTCATCATGGGAGGATTATTGAACATGGGAGTAATTACCTAAAGTTTAGGGTTTAGAAATAGTTCCTAGATCATCCTTGGGTTGATGAATCCTAGATCATCATCGGCTATTAAATAACATGCAAACATGAAGATCGCAACCCTAAATATGGCATAAATAAGGTTTTAATCTATGAACACGAAGAACATGCAAAGAACATATTATGAACATATGAATGAACATGCAAAGCATATGAAGAAACTATGAATAAACATGTAAGAACATGAATATAAAAGATCTACATTAAAAATGATGCAAGAACATGAAGAAAAAGTTAGAAAACTTACCTATGTTGGCAAGAAATAAACCTTGATCTCCTTGAGTGTTTGAATGCTTAATTAGGGAGCAAAATTGTGTTTAAGAACTCTAAAATTCGGACTTAAAGCTCTCA
This sequence comes from Campanula takesimana, assembly GCA_026119855.1. NCBI lineage: Eukaryota > Viridiplantae > Streptophyta > Magnoliopsida > Asterales > Campanulaceae > Campanula > Campanula takesimana. The sequence continues at coordinate 126,241 of JAOWBW010001368.1, read as the reverse complement.
AAATCGGGGTCCTCTAACCAATGGAATGGAGTTAGTTTATATAGTAAACTGATGGGAAGATCTGACGGCTGAGATCATCCGGAGCAAGGTTGGCCGCCTGGCCATGATTTAAGCCGGTGACAAGAGTGGCCGCGTGGCAAAGGTTGAGGCGTGGCAAGGTTGGCCGCGTGGCCAATTCTGCTGGCTGACTTGATTCTTAAGCTAGGGTTTCTGCATGGTTTTAAGGAAACCATAAGTTACCTATTTTGATAGATTTTGTCATAAATGAGGTATTTCGGGAATCCGGGACAAGTCTTTACAAGGTTTCTAATTCCTATAAAGTCCTTGTATTTTTGGTAAAGCCCTAATAAACTCATTTTCAGGTCGGGTACTAACAGTAGCCCCTCGGCGACGCTTCTTGCAAGGCAATGTGGGGTCGACGATAAAAGAAGGATCCGTTCTGAAACATGAGTTTCAAAACAGATGAAAGGTAAGGCAACGGCTGAACCTTGACAGGCGACCTACGTATCTGCGGGGGAATCAAGTCAAACGTAGTTCAAATCTGATGGGGAAATTGAGAATGATTGTCCTCTGATGGGGAGCAACGTCTTCTGCTGGGGAAAGTGCATCTGCTGGGGATGATAGTGTTGGGTTTCCAAGTAACATGCGCAGCGGAATATAGCAATTAAAATTTTTAAGAAACCCAAAGCCATGGATCCGTTCATATGATTAAATCAAATACAACAACATGAATAAAGGATAAACTAACCCTTGATGACTATCAAAGTTTTCTTTGGTCTTGGTGGAGAAACTTGAAGCTTTATCACGGACAAAATCACGAACTTTGTAGATGATAAAATTCACCCTCTAGCGGTGTCCACACTTAGAACGAATATCAAGAGACTCCTTGATCTTGGTTGCTAGACCAATAATTATGAAACACACTTTCACAATTTAATAAAGAACTATATGGAATTTATTTGTGAATTATTTTGTTCCTCAATCAAAGATATCTTAGAACAAAATAAAATCTCTCTCAAACTCTTTGAGACTCACAAAAGCACCACCACCGATGGTCTGGCCGAATTGGGGTTTTTATACACAATTAAGACCTATTCCAAATAGATAACTTGTGCCAAAAACCTTTCCTAATCGAATTAGGAATTTTTCTGTCGGCATACCGGGCGCCCGCCTGGTCCAACCCAGGCCCCCGCTTGTTTGGCCAGAAGGTCCAGGTCTTTCAGAATTAATTCAGGAGCCCGCCTGGTCCAACCCAAGCGCCCGCTCGGTTGACCAGGAAGCCCAGAATTCATTCAGAAATTCCTTTGAGGTCCTTCGACCCTAAATTCCAATATGGTCCTCTTATTTAAGATTCGTTCTATTGTGTGTGACCCTCTAGGATTATACTAAGTTGGCAATGGGCTCAAACATGAAACCATAAGATATGATTACGTTCTAGCAAACCGTCATACCTACCCAAATTGTATAACTAGATACAAGTTCGCATTCCTTTAGAATATGTCATAATCCCTTTGTCCTCGATGTCATTGAACACAAGTCATGGTCAACAAGTCAACTTGTTTTTGTTCAATACTTTCTCGATTCTGAATATGTTGATAATCCAAATGACATTGATCTAATCAATCCATTTGAGTTTGGCCAAACATTTCATCAACATCATTCCTACGAGGGGCCCAAGCTTGACATCTCTCCGAAGAAGGACAAATCCATTTAGCTTATTATTCTTCCCAACGGGAATCCGATTATGCCAATCATATCCTTTATAACTACCCGGTTAAAAGTAGCGTTTGAATATGTCAAACATAATGTTTATCAAGTGGAAGACTATAATAACTTCATGTCTAAGGATTCGAATGACATAACTAATATGAGATATATGTATGACATAGACCATGACATAAATCTCATACAGCGGGTCATGTCCAGTACCTTGTTCCAAACAAGTACCCATAAATCTAACATAATCATCCCATGATCATTTAGCCTTTATACTAGTACTTAACAAGTAATAGGGATGGGGATTATTATAAGTAAACATGAACAACAATAATAATCAAAACATCTCTTTCTTGATATGAAATAAATGATATCAATTACAACGTTTATTAAACGTGCCTAGGGCACCACTACCAACAATCTCCCACTTGCCCTAGGCCCAATCTCCCATGTATCTAATACCCATGGACCTAACATAACCATCATGTTTAGCTTGTGGAAGTCCCTTTGTTAGCGCGTCCGCAACACTGTCATCAGTAGGTACTCTGCATATATTTACGTCTCCCCTATCAACGATCTCTCGAATGATATGAAAATGCCTAAGTATGTGTTTGGATTTCTGATGTGCTCTTGGTTCCTTTACTTGAGCAATAGCACCATTATTATCGCAATAAAGGTCTATTGGATTAGCAATACTAGGAACCACTTCAAGTTCAGTAATGAACTTCTTAATCCAAACAGCTTCCTTTGCAGCATCCGATGCAGCAATATGCTCAGCTTCTGTTGTAGAATCAGGGGTTGTACTTTGCTTGGAACTCTTCCAGCTTACAGATCCACCATTTAACATAAACACAAAACCCGATTGCGATCGGCTATCATCTTTGAAGGAGAATAAGAACTCTGATATTGAATAGGGTTCAATACTTGGGTGTTATAACTTTAAACGGTTTAGGAAACTAAGTTTTCTTGGAAGACGAGGTTAAGGTAGAAGTTAGTTTAGTTATGAGTCGTGATATTGACGTCGAGTGTTTCTTTCCTTGTGGTATATCAAGTATAGGATTGGTGTCAATAGTGTTGGTTCCATTGGGGTTAGTTGGCTTGGGAATCGAGAGTGCGAGCTTTGAAGGCTTGGACGTACCTATTTCGTAAAGTGGAAATGTCTTGTGCTATGTTCGCATGTTTGTTCTTATTAAGTGATTTATGTTGAGGTGTATTCTCGAGTACGAAATTTCGTGATTTCTACTGATTGAGGTAAGGTGAATTGGTTATGTCACCTATACAGGATATTGACGAGTTAAGTAGTATGGCCCATCTTTCAAGGTGTCTCGAATTTCTTGTGTGCCATCGATAGGTAATGAATAATTCTATATTAGTGTGTTTGACTTGTTTAGGAGCATACTAAGTATATATAATGTTCAGGTTCTATATTGAAAATCAGAAAATCTTTATTATAAGGTTGTGCAGAGAATTTAGCTTATTCAGTTGGCAATACTAATGTTGAGTCTTGAGTATAATTGATGTTGGGTGCGATATGTCGCTTGGCCGATAGTGAACATGGGTTATTCGATGAGTTAAGATAAGAAACAATACTGATAGGTGAATCAGTGAACATATAGTGCCGATTGGGTTAAAAGAGTTAAAGATTCAATTTGAGAATTTCTTGATAGGAGTTTTTCTTTACTTTTGGTACATCTACGTGAGTGCATCGGAATTGTTTAGTATGAGGAAATACTTAATTTATTATGGGTCATAATAAGAAGTTGAGTTATGATACTTTTGGGATCATTTTAACACATGACTGGAGTTGAGTTAAAGCAATACGAGTTAGGAGTATATGGTGGGAGTTATAATCATTAATGATGGTGAGCGCGTTGAGTTTAAAGGACTAGACATATTTAGAGAAGGTGAGAATTCCTCGAACAATATTAAAGGCATTTTTGGGTTTTAGTGAACAGTTGTCACATGATCCTGAATCTTTTCTTGGTTGCATCCTCGTTTGGATTAAGAATTTGTAAAGGAAGTTGAGTATAGATACTTGGGCATATTAAAGGGTGCTATGATTTTGTATTGGGACCGAGCAGTTTATTGAATAATTCGGGTTATTAGTGATCCTTTGTAATATCTTTTAGAGTTGTAAGTTGTGATATATTACTATTTATTGAAACAAAGATTGTGAAAATTTCAGATCGTTAAAGTTGCTACTTTAATGGTAATCCTTAGAGATATAGTCACGCGGTGAACATTTGGAGGATGAGAAATTTCTTTAGCTTTTCATAGATTAAGAAGTTGAGTAAGCTCGAGATGGTTTAATGTTTTGAATTTCTGGATATTTCCTAAGAAAACTAAGTATGAGGTAATGCAAGTAGTTTGAGAAATTCAAAGATTTTGACTGTATTATGTTTTATCTCATGAGGAAGTGAGTGTGGTAGGGGAATCTCATTTGATCGGATAGTTGATGACGGTAAATTTTTGAGTATATCATTGAGTCATTGGGTGACAATAATCGTTAGCCTTATTCCTTCTCTTATTTGTTCGGGTAGTAGTATGATTACTTGGGATGATGTCTAGATCGTCAATGCGTACGGGTGAACCGGAAAAGTAAAACTTACGGATGTTGTTGATTTAAGGATTGATGGTAAGAGTAATGCTAATTAGGATCAAATCAGCTATGTCTTAGAATTTGTAATCAAGTGATAGTCTTGAGAATGTGAAATTAGGAATGAAAGAGGAACTTAACTTTAGAATGATTAATATGAGTATACTTGAGATATGTATGTGTTCAATATGTGTGGGTTTATTTGAGTCATGGAATTGATGTCTGAAATCTTTAATAGGTACTTGATTTGGGGTTACGAGTGCTTTATGCGAATTGATATTTTGTCGCCTCATTATGACCGCGCATTGTGATTTTGATGAGTGAATTCGCGGGCGAATTCTTTTTAAGGAGGGTAGATTGTAACGACCCGAAAACCCGCCTCTATTTTCTTAGAAATAAATATTTAATTATTTATTTATTGCTTATTTATTTAGTTAAATTATTTATTTAATTAAATAATTATGTGTGCATTTTATGTTTCTTAATATTTTTGTCTAGCATTTTAAATTAATCAATTGTGCTAAAGTGAAGATAGGAGATTTGGTTGAAAAGGATTTATGTGTTCAATGTTGTTGTGGAGGGGTTAATTGTGAAACTTTCTTTAATATTTCAACTTCTTCCCCCTCTCTCCCTCACTCTCATGTATACTCCCTCTTCCCTCACACACACACACTAGTTTCTCTCTCTCTCTTTCCATGGGAAAAGGTAAGAAATTTTTCTCTCCCTTCTCTCTTCATTCTAGCTATCTTCCCCTCATTATTTCTCATTTCTCATAACATGAAACATGTTTAGATCGTCGATAGGATCGTAGGAAGCTAAGAAATTTCGAGTTCCGTCACCTTTGATAAAATCCGGGTAAGTTTCTTTTCCCCCTTTTTTATGCTAAAACGTTCATATCATGTTTATATGATGCTCAAGTTGTTATATTCGATGTTTTATTGAGTTTGGAATTTATTTGGAATTTATTTGGGTTTTTGATAAAAATGGTGAATGTTATGAATGTCATGATTCAATCTTGGTATTGGGTTGATAATCAGTGTTAGTTAGGTCCCCTTAAGCTTAAATGTTGTTTGGGTACCTTAGCAAACTTGTTGGTTGTGTTTGATTTTGAGGATTTGTGAAAATGGAGAGAATTCTTGAAGAACCCAACTCTGTTTTCCCGGCCTGAAGGCAGACCAGGCGCCCGCCCGACTTGAGCCAGGCGCCCGCCTACCTACCCTTTTTCCCGTTGCCAACCTTCTGTTGGAATGAGCGTCCGCCCGCCCCTTGGCGAGCGCCCGCCCGCCCCCTTTTTCTGGACATCACATTTGTGTTTGTTTAAGACTAGGTTGTATTTTTTGTTTGGGTTTTAGAGGCACATGAATTGAGTTTTCTTGTCTTTAATGTTAGGATAGAAGTATATATAGGTACTCCTAAGATTTAGAACGAAAGGAGTGAAATTCGGAGCTAAAACAGGGATTTTTCATAATGTCCGGCCGAGCACTTTATAAAAATTGTCCGTTTTACGTTCAATCTTCCGGAGACCATAACTTCTTCGTCCGGACTCCGTTTTGGACGTGTAAACTATAGTTGGAAAGATCTTTTCGAGTAATACGCAATGGTTCTATTGGCCGCATGTTTCCAGATTAGAATGGTTATCTTTTCGTTGAGGTTTAAGATCAAGGTGTAGTCTCGGTCTAGGTTCCGTAGTATTATTCTAGTTGACTTAGTTGGGCACTGTGGAACACTTTAATAATTGAAATTGGCTCATTTGTGAACAATGGTGTTATGTAATTTTATCAAGTATGGTTTGGGAATGTTTGGGCATCTTATGATGTGTTCGTGATTGTTCCAATCGAATTGATTTTCGAGTAAGACTTGGTCTAGGTTTTAGGCGATGTCCTATAGTACCTAGAGGGTTGTTATTGAACACCAATGTGTAGGGTTTTGTCTGGTCATGATCATGTTCTAATAAGTGTAACCTTTTGGGTTCGTTTGGGGTGTTTAGAGTTGGTTCGTTATGAACGGAGGTAAAGCGTGAATTGGCAATTGGGTACCTACGGTTTGATTAACCTTAATGTGTATTCATTCTGATTTCCTACTTTGGAATTCCAGGTGTGATGAGATGGTTGAGTTCATAGTCCTAGTATATCTTTGCGAGTAAATGTTTAGGGTCATTTCGGTAATAGTCTTTGTACCATTTGTGAGCGGCCATTTGGTTGTGCTCTTTATGAGTAACTTGTGAGTATCATCTTTAGGATACGTTTGGTATGGTCCCTTATCATGGAATTATCATGTTTTAATGGTCAATGTTGTTGGGCTCTCTCTGTGAGCAATCTCGTTTATCGTGTTGGACTCTTTTATGAGAAACTTCTTGTGTTCGTTGTTGTTGAACTCTTCATGAGTAATCGTTTGCATCTTTATGGTGATTAATTGGTATGGTTCCCTACTTTGGAATCATTGGTTGTTTATTGTGCTAGTATTTTATTACTTAGCCTTTATTTGGAAGTCCAGCTGGTATTTGTGGTTGTGTCGGGCGATTGGGAAGATTATAATGGCAATGAGCCGAGTCTATTATAATGTGATCCATTGTTTCTCCCTTATTTTCCTCTTCTAGATTGGCCTTGGTTGAGATGAGCTAGCTCCCTTTGGTGAGTATCTAGCTAGTTGGTTTTGGGTATGACTTTGTGTCATGTCCCCTGTCCTTTGTGACATGTTACATTGTTATGGTTCCGGTACCGGGGTTTTTCTCTTCAGCTATTATGCTACTACGAAGATGGTTCGATTGGTTGATTGATTGATGGGTCGGTTCTGACCGGGGCACTCTTCAGCTATTATGCTGCTATTGTTGATTGGTTTATCGGTTGAAGCTGCGCAGCGATTGTTCTATCAGTTTGGTGAAACCTTGGCTCAGTATCCTTTGTTACGTGTTTATTTCAGTCTTATGTGCTGCATGATGAGTTAGTCGTTATTTCCAACTGGTATGGGACAGTTGGCGATAGGGAGCTTTCTCATTTGTTGTTATGTGATTTACTTGTTCAGTTATATCGTTGATTTGCATGATATTATGCCATGTAGATGCATTTAGTAACTTACTGAGATTTTATCTCACCCCGTTTCTTGTTTCAAATTGTTTTTCCTTAACCCCCCCTAGGAAAGCAAGTGGTATCGTTGAGGTCCGTTGTATCGGGATTATTCTAAGCAGGTTGATCGCCTTTGGGGGGTAGTTGCTCTTCAGAGCCTCTTTGTATATGGTTGAAAGGTCGTGGTCGTCCAGGGTTACGTATATACTGTTGTCCTTTGGGAACTTATATTATTAACAGTTGTTCTTGCTTCCGCGTTTTGTTTTTAGTCTCCGAGTTATAATCTCGTTGAGGTGTCGTGTGTTGGTATTGGTTTATAGTAGAATCCACGCGCCCGGTTTGGTATTTAGCATTTTTTTTTAGATGTTAATTATGTAAATTTTATATTTATGGGTTTTTAGAATTTCCGGGGCGTGACAGTTGGTATCAGAGCAATGGTTTTAGATCTTGAAGGAGAATAAGAACTCTGATATTGAATAGGGTTCAATACTTGGGTGTTATAACTTTGAACGGTTTAGGAAACTAAGTTTTCTTGGAAGACGAGGTTAAGGTTGAAGTTGGTTTAGTTATGAGTCGTGATATTGACGTCGAGTGTTTCTTTCCTTATGGTATATCAAGTATAGGATTGGTGTCAATAGTGTTGGTTCCATTGGGGTTAGTTGGCTTGGGAATCGAGAGTGCGAGCTTTGAAGGCTTGGACGTACCTATTTCGTAAAGTGGAAATGTCTTGTGCTATGTTCGCATGTTTTTTCTTATTAAGTGATTTATGTTGAGGTGTATTCTCGAGTACGAAATTTCGTGATTTCTACTGATTGAGGTAAGGTGAATTGGTTATGTCACCTATACAGGATATTGACGAGTTAAGTAGTATGGCCCAGCTTTCAAGGTGTCTCGAATTTCTTGTGTGCCATCGATAGGTAATGAATAATTCTATATTAGTGTGTTTGACTTGTTTAGGAGCATACTAAGTATATATAATGTTCAGGTTCTATATTGAAAATCAGAAAATCTTTATTATAAGGTTGTGCAGGGAATTTAGCTTATTCAGTTGGCAATACTAATGTTGAGTCTTGAGTATAATTGATGTTGGGTGCGATATGTCGCTTGGCCGATAGTGAACTTGGGTTATTCGATGAGTTAAGATAAGAAACAATACTGATAGGTGAATCAGTGAACATATAGTGTCGATTGTGTTAAAAGAGTTAAAGATTCAATTTGAGAATTTCTTGATAGGAGTTTTTCTTTACTTTTGGTACATCTACGTGAGTGCATCGGAATTGTTTAGTATGAGGAAATACTTAATTTATTATGGGTCATAATAAGAAGTTAAGTTATGATACTTTTGGGATCATTTTAACACATGACTGGAGTTCAGTTAAAGCAATACGAGTTAGGAGTATATGGTGGGAGTTATAATCATTAATGATGGTGAGCGCGTTGAGTTTAAAGGACTAGACATATTTAGAGAAGGTGAGAATTCCTCGAATAATATTAAAGGCATTTTTGGGTTTTAGTGAACAGTTGTCACATGGTCCTGAATCTTTTCTTGGTGGCGTCCTCATTTGGATTAAGAATTTGTAAAGGAAGTTGAGTATAGATACTTGGGCATATTAAAGGGTGCTATGATTTTGTATTGGGACGGAGCAGTTTATTGAATATTTCGGGTTATTAGTGATCCTTTGTAATATCTTTTAGAGTTGTAAGTTGTGATATATTACTATTTATTGAAACAAAGATTGTGAAAATTTCGGATCGTTACAGTTGCTACTTTAATGGTAATCCTTAGAGATATAGTCACGCGGTGAACATTTGGAGGATGAGAAATTTCTTTAGCTTTTCATAGTTTAAGAAGTTGAGTAAGCTCGAGATGGTTTAATGTTTTGAATTTCTGGATATTTCCTAAGAAAACTAAGTATGAGGTAATGCAAGTAGTTTGAGAAATTGAAAGATTTTGACTGTATTATGTTTTATCTCATGAGGAAATGAGTGTGGTAGGGGAATCTCATTTGATCGGATAGTTGATGACGGTAAATTTTTGAGTATATCATTGAGTCATTGGGTGATAATAATCGTTAGCCCTATTCCTTCCCTTATTTGTTCGGGTAGTAGTATGATTACTTGGGATGATGTCTAGATCGTCAATGCGTACGGGTGAACCGGAAAAGTAAAACTTATGGATGTTGTTGATTTAAGGATTGATGGTGAGAGTAATGCTAATTAGGATCAAATCAGCTATGTCTTAGAATTTGTAATCAAGTGATAGTCTTGAGAATGTGAAATTCGGTATGAAAGAGGAAGTTAACTTTAGAATGATTAATATGAGTATGCCTGAGATATGTATGTGTTCAATATGTGTGGGTTTATTTGAGTCATGGAATTGATGTCTGAAATCTTTAATAGGTACTTAATTTGGGGTTACGAGTGCTTTATGCGAATTGATATTTTGTCGCCTCATTATGACCTCGCATTGTGATTTTGATGAGTGAATTCGCGGGCGAATTCTTTTTAAGGAGGGTAGATTGTAACGACCCGAAAACCCGCCTCTATTTTCTTAAAAATAAATATTTAATTATTTATTTATTGCTTATTTGTTTAGTTAAATTATTTATTTAATTAAATAATTATGTGTGCATTTTATGTTTCTTAATATTTTTGTCTAGCATTTTAAATTAATCAATTGTGCTAAAGTGAAGATAGGAGATTTGGTTGAAAAGGATTTATGTGTTCAATGTTGTTGTGGAGGGGTTAATTGTGACACTTTCTTTAATATTTCAACTTCTTCCCCCTCTCTCCCTCACTCTCCTGCATACTCCCTCTTCCCTCACACACACACACTAGTTTCTCTCTCTCTCTTTCCATGGGAAAAGGTAAGAAATTTCTCTCTCCCTTCTCTCTTCATTCTAGATATCTTCCCCTCATTATTTCTCATTTCTCATAATATGAAACATGTTTAGATCGTCGATAGGATCGTAGGAAGCTAAGAAATTTCGAGTTCCGTCACCTTTGATAAAATCCGGGTAAGTTGCTTTTCCCCCTTTTTTATGCTAAAACGTTCATATCATGTTTATATGATGCTCAAGTTGTTATATTCGATGTTTTATTGAGTTTGGAATTTATTTGGAATATATTTGGGTTTTTTGATAAAAATGGTGAATGTTATGAATGTCATGATTCAATCTTGGTTTTGGGTTGATAATCGGTGTTAGTTAGGTCCCCTTAAGCTTAAATGTTGTTTGGGTACCTTAGCAAACTTGTTGGTTGTGTTTGATTTTAAGGATTTGTGAAAATGGAGAGAATTCTTGAAGAACCTAGCTCTGTTTTCCTGGCCTGAAGGCAGACCAGGCGCCCGCCTACCTACCCTTTCTCCCGTTGCCAACCTTCTGTTGGAATGAGCGCCCGCCCGCCCCTTGGCGAGCACCCGCCCGCCCCCTTTTTCTGGAAATCACATTTGTGTTTGTTTAAGACTAGGTTGTATTTTTAGTTTGGGTTTTAGAGGCACATGAATTGAGTTTTCTTGTCTTTAAATGTTAGGATAGAAGTATATATAGGTACTCCTAAGATTTAGAACGAAAGGAGTGAAATTCGGAGCTAAAACAGGGTTTTTTCATAATGTCCGGCCGAGCACTTTATAAAAATTGTCCGTTTTACGTTCAATCTTCCGGAGACCATAACTTCTTCGTCCGGACTCCGTTTTGGACGTGTAAACTATCGTTGGAAATCTCTTTTCGAGTACTACGCAATGGTTCTATTGGGCGCATGTTTCTAGATTAGAATGGTTGTATTTTCATTGAGGTTTAAGATCAAGGTGTAGTCTCGGTCTAGGTTCCGTAGTATTATTCTAGTTGACTTAGTTGGGCACTATGGAACACTTTAATAATTGAAATTGGCTCATTTGTGAACAATGGTGTTATGTAATTTGATCAAGTATGGTTTGGGAATGTTTGGGCATCTTATGATGTGTTCGTGATTGTTCCAATCGAATTGATTTTCGAGTAAGACTTGGTCTAGGTTTTAGGCGATGTCCTATAGTACCTAGAGGGTTGTTATTGAACACCAAAGTGTAGGGTTTTGTCCGGTCGTGATCATGTTCTTATAAGTGTAACCTTTTGGGTTCGTTTGGGGTGTTTAGAGTTGGTTCGTTATGAACGGAGGTAAAGCGTGAATTGGCAATTGGGTACCTACGGTTTGATTAACCTTAAGGTGTATTCATTCTGATTTCCTACTTTGGAATTCCAGGTGTGATGAGATGGTTGAGTTCATAGTCCTAGTATATCTTTGCGAGTAAATGTTTAGGGTCATTTCGGTAATAGTCTTTGTACCATTTGTGAGCGGCCATTGGGTTGTGCTCTTTATGAGTAACTTGTGAGTATCATATTTAGGATGCGTTTGGTATGGTCCCTTATCATGGAATCATCATGTTTTAATGGTCAATGTTGTTGGGCTCTCTCTGTGAGCAATCTCGTTTATCGTGTTGGACTCTTTTATGAGAAACTTCTTGTGTTCGTTGTTGTTGAACTCTTCATGAGTAATCGTTTGCATCTTTATGGTGATTAATTGGTATGGTTCCCTACTTTGGAATCATTGGTTGTTTATTGTGCTAGTATTTTATTACTTAGCCTTTATTTGGAAGTCGAGCTGGTATTTGTGGTTGTGTCGGGCGATGGGGAAGATTATAATGGCAACGAGCCGAGTCCATTATAATGTGATCCATTGTTTTGTCCTTATTTTCCTCTTCCAGATTGGCCTTGGTTGAGATGAGCTAGCTCCCTTTGGTGAGTATCTAGCTAGTTGGTTTTGGGTATGACTTTGTGTCATTTCCCCTGTCCTTTGTGACATGTTACATTGTTATGGTTCCAGTACTGGGGGTTTTCTCTTCAGCTATTATGCTACTACGAAGATGGTTCGATTGGTTGATTGATTTATGGGTCAGTTCTGACTGGGGCACTCTTCAGCTGTTATGCTGCTATTGTTGATTGGTTTATCGGTTGAAGCTGCGCAGCGATTGTTCTATCAGTTTGGTGAAACCTTGGCTCAGTATCTTTTGTTACGTGTTTATTTCAGTCTTATGTGCTGCATGATGAGTTAGTCGTTATTTCCAACTGGTATGGGACAGTTGGCGATAGGGATCTTTCTCATTTGTTGTTATGTGATTTACTTGTTCAGTTATATCGTTGATTTGCATGATATTATGCCATGTAGATGCATTTAGTAACTTACTGAGATTTTATCTCACCCCGTTTCTTGTTTCAAATTGTTTTTCCTTAACCCCCCCCCCCCAGGAAAGCAAGTGGTATCGTTGAGGTCCGTTGTATCGGGAGTCTTCTGAGCAGGTTGATCGCCTTTGGGGGTAGTTGCTCTTCAGAGCCTCTTTGTATATGGTTGAAAGGTCGTGGTCGTCCAGGGTTACGTATATACTATTGTCCTTTGGGAACTTATATTATTAACAGTTGTTCTTGCTTCCGCATTTGTTTTTAGTCTCCGAGTTATAATCTCGTTGAGGTGTCATGTGTTGGTATTGGTTTATAGTAGAATCCACGCGCCCGGTTTGGTATTTAGCATTTTTTTTTTTGAGATGTTAATTATGTAAATTTTATATTTATGGGTTTTTAGAATTTCTGGGGCGTAACACTACTGTCTGCAGGTACTCACTGTTAGGGGCTTTTGTAGACTTGGACCAAGTCGGTGGGATTTCTTGGGGCGGAGCTGGTTTGGCTGAGATTTACCCGGCATTGGACCATTGCTCGAGGGCTAGCTCGTCGGCCTTTGACGGGTTTCAGTTCGCCTTTGAGGTATGCTCTTGACTACCCTTCTTTTCACTTGTTGAGATTTCTGCTCTATCTTTTGGTCTGAAATGTCTCTTTCATTGTATGCACAGGCTTGGGTGTACGAGATATTTGGTGTCGCCCCTTTTCAGTTGGTGATGAATGCCAACAAGGTTCCCATCATGTCGTACTGGTGCAAGAGCAATAGGGCGCCTCCCCGCAAGAACCGGGACAGGAAGACGGTGGATGCTGCTGATCTGAGGAGGGTGTTCGCGATGTCTGAGCCTGTCGGGGTCAGGTTTTACCCATGGAGTCCGGCTAATGAGGCTTCGGTGGGTCCCCATGTAGTGGAGTTGACCGCTTCTAGGGTTCTGCTTATGGGTCTCACTGGGGAGGCCATGTATCTCGGAGAGAGGGTGGTTCGTCAGCATAGGGCTGGTGCTTTACCGTGGGCTCCTTATGACCCTCCTCGGGATATGCTCCGTCCCGTGAGGTTGGCGACTTTCTTGGCTCCCACTCCGGCAGAGCATTACAGAGGGAGTGACGACTATGCCGGGTACGTGCGGACACGGCTGATCAGCCCTCAGGTTCGGGCTAGGATGTTATCGGGAGAGGGATCGAGCTCGGCCCGGTATGTTGGTCGGAGTCGGCCTTTGGTTGACATGCCCCTTCGCTCGAGTAGCGTGAGAGTGATGAGGGGCGGCCGGGAGGTGGAGATTAGCTTGGAGCCGACGGCCGCAGATGTTGTCGAGGAGACTTTTGTTCATCCGCCTGACGCTGGGGTATGACCTTATGATTTATCTCAGTCATGCACACACACACTTGTTATTTTTGCATTGTAATCACTGCCTTGGTTTCCCTTTCAGGTGACTCGGGAGGCGTACGTTCGTTCTGTTCAGCGGGAGAACGTACTGATGCGCCTATTGAGAGAGGCATATCATTCTTGCACTTGCCAGCGGGATGATGTCGTGTCACCCCAGCGTCGTGAGTGGTCTCCGAACGGTGCGGGCTCTTCTCACACTGGTGGTCGAGCGGTCCGTGGACGGAGTTCGGGTGCCGGTAGCTCTCGAGCTTTAGCGCGGCGTGGAGACACCACGGAGGAGGATTCTGATTAGGCGGGGCCCATCTTTCCATCTTTATTTCCTACACTGTTAGCTAGTAGAGAGCAGAGGGATATGTATGTATAGAACAGATGTTTAAAATGCATGTATGTATATTATGTTCTAAAATTCAATTTTATTGTGGGAGCCTACTTGTGCAAACTAGTCATTTTACAAATGTTCCTAATTTTATACAATGCATGAGCCACGGGTCGGGGCAGGTACGTAGTTGCATGGATCCGTTATGGAGTGGGAGGAAACAAACTGGATTTCTGCGTGGAGCGATGTTGGCCGCATGGCCATGGCAAGGCCCGGATCAATGTTGGCCGCGTGGCCATATCTTCCAAGATCATAGGTGGCCGCGTGGCCACGTCTGTAGTCGGCTCTGCTTTTCCTTTTCCTGGCAAGAGTGGGAGTCCGTACCCTATTTAATGAACCCTTTGCAGCCACAAAAACGTACCAGCAACCTTTTGAACAGTTTTTTGAGTTCCTTTTAGCCAATTTGCTTGCTCTTTGCCATTGATCAAGAGGCTAGGATCACAAGTCTTGAGAAAAAAGTCTTTATAACTTCTTTGGAGAAGTGGGTTGCCAAACTTTCTGGTTCTAGTCGTAGGAAACTTGATGAACGGTATGGGATAAAGTGTTTTTGGTCACTTTTGCACATGAACTCCAATACCAACCTTTTGCAAGCCTGTGGGAAATTTTGGAATGATACCCTCCATGTCTTCAACTTTTCATTCAACGAGATGACACCCACTTATGAGGATATCGCGGCATTATGTGGCTACGAAGGGAAGGGTAAAGTTGCCTTGCCTTTTGACTTTGTTTGCTTGAGGGACAAGTTGATGACCTTTGGCGTGCCCGCGGATGACTTTGATAGGTATGCTAGGGGCGGTTATGTCGACCTTTCTTGGATGCCACAACACTTTATGCACATGGATGTGCCTTCTGACCGTTCCTTGGACCATCTTGCGCTATGTCTGTTTGCCTCTATTCTTTTCCCTTCTGAGGTTGGATTTGCTAGTGAGGGGTATTTGGGCATGGTGAATTCGGCTCGCTCAGGTTATGACATTGTACCGGCCATTCTTAGGGAGATGATCTGTGGGATTCCCCATCTCGCGGCTTACGATGGGATGCCTTGTGGTAGCGATAGGCTTTTGACCATGTGGTTGCAAGAGAGGCTTCGAGTGAATAAACCGGCGGCTTCTCTGAAGGTGGCCCCATGGATGGACCGCATTAGAGGCATGGCGGAGCGGTTTGAGGGCATGACTCTCAAAGGTTGGGAAAAGTATTTGGCGGAGATGGTGACTGACGACATTCAGTGGGTGGTGCCCCATTGGCATATTCACTCCGTGAGGGAGAAACAAGTGGGACTTCACATGATCAAAGTTCCGACCCTTTCTGGGACTACTTTTTGCTATCCCTCTAGAGTGCTTCGTCAGTATGGTTTGGTGCAGGCCATCCCGGAGGGTTGGGACGAGGAGAGAGATGATTTTCCTTTTGGGATACTTCAGTTGGATGATAGTGCCTCAGTCCTTCTTTCTCAGATGTGGGGCGAGGCCGGCTTTAGTCGTAGGACCTTCATCACACGCTCTAGCAACACCTTCCTGTCACGCGAGTATTTGGATTGGTATATGGGGAGACTTGGGCATGCGGAGCAGACTCTAGAGACCCTAAGGGGCACTATTTTGGGATCCTGTGCTCCAAGTTTTTCATTGAGAATTAAGGAGGCTGAGGCTTATGAGAGGAGGATGAGTATGAGCGTGGCTAACGGAGGCGGAGAAGAAGTGGGGACGTCAAAGAAGAGGAAGGGCGAAGAGGCTCCTAATGGCAAGGCTAAAGGTGCTAGCGAGTTCGAAAGAAGATTTTGTGAGAATCCTAGCAAGAAGAAAGTTCGCCGTGGGCAAAGCAAGAAGAAAGAGACCGAGGGCACAAATGGCACTAAGGAGTAATCCCGAGCGTCTCTCCATAGTCGTTGCAGACACATTAGTTTAATTTATGTTTTAGTCTAAATTTCAGAATAGGTTATTTATTCAAAAAGTATGTCAAGCTTAGACTCATCAAATAAGTGTTAACATGCAATGACTATGGAAATAAAAGTTTTTGCTTTCAGAAAATACAACTTCTATCTTTATTGCTTTGTGACAGGATTTGGATGTTTATTTATTTTTTAGACCGCACCTTTTGAAAGGCTGCCTACGTTCACCTTTTACAAATAGGACTAAGGGGCTCAGGTCACCGTAGTTCACTCCAGTCAGACTAGAATTACTTAAGAAAGGTAAGATAGAAGAGGGAATGCTCTAACTTTTGCCTAGACCGCCCTTGCGGGTTTTCGATCTAGCGAGCTTTGTACGCGCCCTTATGTTGCATAGACCGCCCTTTGCGCGTTTTCAGTCTATCGGGCTTCTTTTTACGTAGTAAACACTTTTTTTTTTTGGAGAGGGGGGTTGTACTAGTCGTAGTAGCATCTGAGCTTGCTGATGTTGACTGGTTCCTTGAGCGGGCTGCCATCCAAATCTGCCATTCTATCTAGTCTTGTGGCGCGCCTCGAGCTTTGGTCATTGCGTCGACGCGTTGCTTCAAATCCTCTATTTCTCTTGAGACGTCTTGAATTGTTTCTGCAGTCAGGTGCGAGAGTATCTCTGGGCCGTTCCTCACATAAGTCTCGATTTCGTAGCAACCGAGGAGTTCTAAGTTTTCGCTTTCCCTATAGAACCAAAATCCTCTCACGCCGGTGAGCATGTTCTCGTCCATCAAGCCTTGGATTCTCCTTTGTAGAGCGACACAGTCGTTGGTGTCGTGGCCTTCGTCTTGGTGGTAAAAGCAACTTTTGGTAGGTTCAAATGGTTGGAGGGGTGGTAATTCAGAGAGGAGTGAATGTTCTCCTAGAGGCTGCATCTTGCCCATTTGTCTCAGTTGGTCGAACAATTTTGCGAAATGGGTCCCTATTCTTGTGTATCGGTGGACTGAGAGGGGGTATTTTTCCAAAAATCTTTGCAGTTTTTCACTGATTTTCTTTTCCTGGCGCGAGGGCCACGATTCTGTCGTTGGTGTTGGGGTCCGAAGTTCATTCCCATGTGCCGGGTGCAGGATTGAGGTATTCGCGAGGTACTCCTTGAGGCAGCATAACGCGAACTCACATCTCGAACTCCATTCTTGGTCGCGGGCCCTTTCTATTTCTCTGAGTGTCGGTTCCCCCACTGTTGTAAAATGGTTGAGGTGTTGCAGTAACTTGATGAGTTCTTTCTTTTCGGCTTTGTTCCGAGGAGACTGCATTCTCAACACGGCTCGAACTCGCCGACCGATGGTCCTCCATGAGGTTGTGGAGGGGGTCGCTTCTTGGTCCTCCTCGGTTGTCTCGATCTGGTTATAGCCGGCAAACCCATCAACAAACGACTTGACCAACATGTCTATATTTGGCAGGGGGAAGTCATCCTTCGACGTAGCTTTGTTGAGATCCCGAAAATCCACACACACTCTGACTTTACCGTTGGATTTTCTGACATTCACCAAATTTGATAACCAAGTTGGATACTCGATCATCCTGATGAAACCCACACGGAGTAGCTTCTCAATCTCTTCCTTCACTTGCAAAGACCATTCCGGCTTAATGCAGCGCAGCCTCCGTTTGACTGGCTTAGCGTCTGGTGCTGTCGGGATTCTGTGCTCTACGATCGAGTTGTCGAGCCCCGGCATGTCTTTATAAGACCATGCGAATACATCCACATATTCTTTGAGTAACTCAATCAGTGCTTCCCTTTCGGCTCCGCTGAAGAAGCTTCCAATCTGCGTTTCCTTAGGCTCGGCTTCGGTTCCCAAATTCATGCACGTTAACACCTCATTGGCAGCTTGGGCTCGAGATTCTTTTTGATTAATAACCTGTTCTGAAATTTCTTTAATGTATTCATCATTTAATGTGTTTGTGTCCGCCTCTTCTAATGAATCATTATTAACTAAGTGTATATCGTTAGTTTGATTATTAGCCAATTTATCAGTTAAAAGAGTGACTATAGAGGGATACTCGGAAAGGTCGAGGGTTTCATTCATGGAAAAAGGAAAAAAAGCGTTTGCAACAAGATCATAGTCTTCGGACGTAATGTCGTCAGACTTAGAGGAAGACTCAAATTCAAAATGTGAAACACTAGACTCTGGGGATGGGGATTTTGGGTGAGTGACAGGAGATGTTGCAGGAGTGGCGACAGGAGAAGGATTAAGCCCCAATGTCCCCACCATAAATTCCGGAGTAGCTATAGGTCCCCCAATGATGCACCAATTCTTGAGCTTGTCGCCCATGGGTACCACCAATGTCCTCGGATCCACGTCCTTCTCTGATTCATCCCCAATAGCGGCTACCATATCGTCGTCCAGCCCCAGATTACCCAAATGCTGAAGCAGATATTGGCCGTCCCACGTCTCAGTCATTCTTGGTGCTTCTGCAGTTTCTGCTGTCGGCTTGTCAAGGGTTACGGCTTCAAGTTGATCTGCCAAGTCATCTGCAACCTTGGCGGAGTACTCATGCCTGATGGTTCTAACTCTGCCCGTGGCTTTGTCATATTCCATGTAAGTCAGCTTCATGTTGGACCGATCGAATTCCACATCTGTGAAAATCTCGAACCCTTTCTGCAACTTCCCGGTGTGGTCAATCCATGGCTCTGCGAACTCAAAACACGCAAACTCCTCGCCTTCCCTGACAAAGTAGCTATTCAGGGACAGGCGGTATGGCCGCATTTCAGGCTTTTTGTAGGGAAGCTTCATCTTTTTAAGCAATTCTATCCTTTGTTGCTCCATCTTGTTTTCAGGAGTGAGAGTATACCCAAGTCCGAACAATCCTCGGTGATCAATCTCTTTAACCAGACTTATGAGACCTTGCAAGCACTTACCTAGCCCCAGCCCCGGTACGAAGCCCATATTACGCAGTATCTTGATAACAGGTGCCACTTTATCCGTTGTTTTAGTGAGGTCGATGGTGCTGATCTGTGCTTGAGCGACTATTTCGAAGCCATTGAAGAGTCGGCTCTCTTCCCCATGCTGAATCTGTAAGACAGGAACGCCCTTGGTGTCCGTCCCTTGGGCACTTACAAGATCGCTGTAGATGATGGTGACTTCATTACCAGATTGAAACTTCACACACTGGTGCAGGGAAGATGGGACAACGCCCGACTGATGTAACCATGGCCGGCCAAGGAGGAGTGAGAAGGTTGCGGGGATGTCTATGACGTGGAAGTTGGTCGGCAGGATCTTTATTCCGATGGTAATGGGCAAGGTGGCTTCGCCTATCACGGCACGGCATATAGAGTCATAGGCTTTGATGGTTTGCTTGGATGGGCGTAAATCAACACCATGAACGCCAACCACATCCATCATCCTTGAAGGCAGGATATTAATAGCAGAACCATTATCAATGAATACACGAGGGATCTTCTTGCCATCTACTTCCACAGTGATGTACAGGGGTTTATTGTGATCAACTCCGAACACTGGCTTGTCTAGCTCCGAGAAAGTGATGATGTTTCCATAGTGGATATTACCAATCATGTGGGTGACGTCCTCTGGGGTAGTAGTGGATGGTACCATGGTGGCGGCGAGGTTTTGCTCGAGCATGAGGCGATGGGCTAGGGAGGAGGTGAGTAGGGACCAGAGCGAGATGTGGGCTTGGGTTTGTTTGAGTTTAGTGAGGATAGGGTCTTCTTTGTCTAGGTCGGCTTGCTCGGGTTCCTTCCCAAAGATTTTCTTTGCACCTTTCGGGTCGGATTGGTACACTTGACCGGATCTTGTAAGGAGACAAACTTCTGCACATAACTCCTCCAAAGACAATGGCGTGTCACGACAAGGGGGCGGAATTTCGGTCCTTTCGGCTTCCTCGAGGATTTCGGCCCAAGAAAGAGGTTGAGAGGGTTTGGGACTCTCTTCCTCTAGAGATTCGACTTCACTAACTAGTTCTTCTTTAGACAACAAGTAGCAAGAAGGTTCTTTATTATTAATCATTGAAATACCATCCATCTCATCACAGTCCGCCACAACAGGCTCGGTCGGATCAGTGATCTTACTAAGTTCTACCATGAGTACATTGCTAGCTATATAATCTCTAGGGTCTTCGGCAACTCCCTTGTGGATGAGCTCTTGCACGGCTTTCTTGAGTTCAAAGCATTCTTCGGTTGTGCACTTGTGGTAGTGGCAAAACTTTGACAAATCACAACCAAGGTGGGGAAGGTGTCCTTCTAATGGTTCGAGAATTTCTAACGTTACCACTGCCATGAAGATATCCACCATCGTGAGCCCTATCTTGTCAAAGGCATCCATGAGCTCCAGGATACTGATCTCGCATGTTTGCACCATATTTACCCCACCTCCATTGTTAGGGAGAGGGTTATTCACCACATTAGGACCCTTCGGCTTCTCAATCTTCTTGTCATTGATCAACCCTTGAACTACGCGCTTTAATTGAATACAACTATCCGTTGTGTGCCCGATGTGCTTGTGATACTTACAGAACTTGGAGGCGTCCAAATCAGTTCTTGGGTAGGCGGGTTGGTAATTCTCTAAAGGCTTGATAAGACCTCTCTTGACTAATACGTCAAAGACCTTCCCCATGGGTATACCAAAATCGTCAAAGTGCTCCCTCTCTCTTTGCGGCGGAGCCCTATTCCTTGTGACAGCTTGAACATCTAGCGGGACCTCATTTTGGACCATATTTACTTGGCCGATGGCCTCCTTTCCACCCCTAGGAGGCGCAGGCGCAGTAGGAGCCTTGTAGCGGAAGGAGTTGTTGTTGTTGGTCTTTGGACTTTCCTTTGGCGGCACAATCCCAGTGAACCCTGCTTCGTACCTTACTCCGGCGTCAAGCATTTCCCGCAAATCAGGGAAGTAACCATTACCTATAGCTGCTTTCATCTCCGGTAGCAAGCATTTGTTGAAAATCTGCTTCTGTTCCTTTGCTTTTGGTGGGTATTGGACCTCGCACAACCGATGATTCCACCTCTTGTAAAAATCATAAATAGCCTCGCCGGGCTTTTGCATAGTGTTCTCAAGATCCGTTCGATTCACATGCCAATCCAAGTTAGCTTGATACTTCTCACAGAAAATGGCACTGATTTGATCCCACGTTTGTCTTTCGCTTGGTTCTAGCCCCAAGAACCAACGCAGAGCTATACCTGTTGGTAGTGGTGCCCTAGACACGTTTAATAAACGTTGTAATTTTTATCATTTATTTCATATCAATAAAGAGATGTTTTGATTATTATTGTTGTTCATGTTTACTTATAATAATCCCCGTCCCTAGTACTTGTTAAGCACTAGTATAAAGGCTAAATGATCATATGATGATCATGTTAGATTTATGGGTACTTGTTTGGAACAAGGTACTGGACATGACCCGCTGTATGAGATTTATGTCATGGTCTATGTCGAACATATATCTCATATTAGTTATGTCATTTGAATCCTTAGACATGAAGTTATTATAGTCTTCCACTTGATGAACATTGTGTTTGACATATTCAAACGCTACCTTAACACGGTAGTTATAAAGGGTATGATTGGCATAATCGGATTCCCGTTGGGAAGAATAATAAGCTAAATGGATTTGTCCCTCCACGGAGAGATGTCAAGCTTGGGCCTCTCGTAGGAATGATGTTGATGAAATGTTCGGCCGGACTCAAATGAATTGATCGGATCAATGTCATTTGGATTATCAACATATTCGGAATCGAGAAAGTATTGAACAAGACAAGTTGACTGTTTGACCATGACTTGTGTTCAATGACATCGTGGACAAAGGGATTATGACATATTCTAAAGGAATGCGAACTTGTATCTAGTTATACTATTTGGGTAGGTATGACGGTTTGCTAGAACCTAATCATATCTTATGGGATCATGTTTGACCCCATTGCCAACTTAGTATAATCCTAGAGGGTCACACACAATAGAACGAATCTTAAATAAGAGGACCATATTGGAATTTAGGGTCGAAGGACCTCAAAGGAATTTTGAATGAATTCTGGGCTTCCTGGTCAACCGAGCGGGCGCTTGGGTTGGACCAGGCGGGCGCCTGAATTAATTCTGAAAGAACTGGACCTTCTGGTCAAATGAGCGGGCGCCTGGGTTGGACCAGGCGGGCGCCCGGTATGGCGGCAGAAAAATTCCTAATTCGATTAGGAAAGGTTTTTGGCACAAGTTACCTATTTGGAATAGGTCTTAATTGTGTATAAAAATCCCTATTCGGCCAGACCATCCTTAGTAGTGCTTTTGTGAGTCTCAAAGAGTTTGAGAGAGATTTTATTTTGTTCTAAGATATCCTTGATTGAGGAACAAAATAATTCACAAATAAATTCCATATAGTTCTTTATTAAATTGTGAAAGTGTGTTTCATAATTATTGGTCTAGCAACCAAGATCAAGGAGCCTCTTGATATTCGTTCGAAGTGTGGACACCGCTAGAGGGTGAATTTTATCATCTACAAAATTCGTGATTTTGTCCGTGATAAAGTTTAAAGGTTCTCCACCAAGACCAAAGAAAACTTTGATAGTCATCAAGGGTTAGTTTATTCCTTTATTCATTATGTTGTATTTGATTTAATCATATGAACGGATTCATGGCTGTGGGTTTCTTAAAATTTTAATTGCTATATTCCGCTGCGCATTTTACTACGAAACCCAACAGTGGTATCAGAGCCCCGTTCATGTTGATTAATTCAATACTAATATCATGTTATGTGTATGTAAATTGTTTATGTGCCTAGCATGATATGAATATTGGATTATATGATGTTTATGTGTAATGTGATTTTATGTGGTTTATTGCTTCAACTTTAATCGCACGATTCAATCGCAATAAAATTATGGTGGATTCTGAATTATTTTGATTATTAATTTTTGATTGGATCAAAGTTTTAATAATCGGGGAAAAATAATTTTGAAGACAAAATTTTTGAACTTTAAAAATTCTGTACCATTCTGACCATTCAGGCGCCCGCTCGCTGAAGACCAGGCGGGCGCTCTCTGGTCAAAATTTGTTCTGATTTTGGTTAAAATCTGAAGATGGAATTTTCGATAAATTCGACAAAACCAGTAACAGAACCAGTCCAGACTTGCTGATCTGGAATGGGTTTTGGGTAGTTGGTTTGTATGTGGATTTTGGGGTTTGAATTTCCTATTTGTTTTAGTCTTGTGATTCCTAGATTGGTTCAAGTTTTGGATGGCTAATCTACGTTCATCGAGATTGTGTTTCCCAAAATTGATCGCAATCAAAGTTTCAAAGATAAAACGAAGTTATAATTATGAAGAATTCATAATTGCTAAAATTGAGAAACAAAGTTCTTGATTCAATGATTGGAGATCCATGTGGAATTGTGAATGCAATTGGCCTACGTTCATTGAGACCATCTATTGCTTAGTTTCGGCCACATGGACTACTTTCTTGGTTTCTTGAATTAGTGCGGGATTGTGGTTGCCTAATGGCTTAGTTCGACCGCACTTCTTGTTGTCTTGATTTGGAGATAATAACCAAAGTTGAAATAGTCTCATCCTCATAATTATAGAGAAACTAATGACACATAAATATCATGCTTAAATTAATGGGATTAATTTAGTGGCTAAACTTGATGTGTAACATGTTTATATTATGTGCTCATAAATGTGTTATATGCTATATGTGATGAACCTTCAAAGAAAGTTTTAAATCCTTCATTGCCATGCCATGATTAAAACACTTGTTTATACATGGGTGATCTTGATGTGGGTTCGCCTCCGCAAAGTGCATTAATTTTATTCATGTATGAGCAAGATGATGTTCATTAATTTAATGTGAGCTTCCCTCCGCAAGGTGCATTAAACTGAATGGTTCCTATGCGTTTAAAATGGTTGGACTTAATTAGGGGTCAAAACAGTTTTGGGCCTAGGCAAAAGATGAGATTAAACATGCTTTTTGAAATTGGATTTGTCAAAGAATCTCATAAAATGATCTAAGAATCATATGGGATATGATTGACATGATTGTCTACCTAATTAATTTAGTTTTGAGCGGTCCGCCTCCGTGGACTCAAAAGTTAAATTAAAGTTGGATCTTAGCCCAATTAAATTATATTATACATTGGATGTATATGAAGGTTATATAATTTAGTGGGAGTATTTTGTTTGAAAAATACATTATTTATTTCTTTAATGAAAATTGGAACTTATTAAATTTTGGAAATTTTGCATATTTGTAGATAATGACTAATAACACTCAATCAATGTCGTTACGATCGATCCTTGAGAAGGATAAGCTCGAAGAGAATGGTACTAACTTTATGGATTGGATCCGTAGCATAAGAATACTTCTTAGGCAAGAAGATAAGTTGTACATTCTCGATGGGCCTCTCCCTGCTGAACCACCGCCTACTGCCCCTAGGGCAGAAAGAGACAATTACAAGAAACATCGTAATGATTCTAGAGATGTAAGTTGTCTCATGCTTGCTGCTATGTGCTCAAAACTCCAACAAAGTTTGGAACATTTGGAAGCCTATGAGATAGGCGTGGAGTTGAGAACCATGTTTCAAGAGCAAGCTAGGCAAGAGAGGTACAAGACCATTGTTGCATTCACTACTTGTAAAATGAATGAAGGGAAACAAGTGAGTCATCACTTTCTTAAAATGAAAGGTTATGTAGAGCACCTTGAGAAACTTGGCTATCCAATCCCATTGGAGCTAGCCACGGATCTCATTCTTAATTCATTGCCTAAAAGTTATAATCAGTTTGTGATGAATTATAACATGCATGGAATGGATAAGAATCTCTCTGAGTTGCATGGGATGCTCAAAACTGCACAGATGAAAATTGTGGAGAAAGGTTCTCCCGTGCTCTTGGTTTATGATGGGAAGAAGGCTAGTGCCAAAGGAAAGGGTAAGAAAGTTGTCAAACCCAAAATAAGCAAGGCAAAGGTTGCCAAGGCTTCTGAGGCAAAACCTGATTCACAAAAGGATGCAATCTGTTTCCATTGTCAAGAAATTGGTCATTGGAAACGTAATTGCAAGGCTTTCTTGGAAGAGAAAAAGAAGAAGAAGGGCAGCAAGGCTGCGTCGACTTCAGGTATCTATATGATAGATATTCTCCTTTCTACCACTGATTCTTGGGTATTGGATACCGGATGTGGTTCTCACATTTGTCTAAATGTGCAGGGACTAAAGAATAAGAGACTGCTTAAAGAAGGTGAAGTAGATCTACGCGTGGGGAATGGAGCAAGAGTTGCTGCATTAGCCGTAGGGACTTATGAAGTCACTTTACCTTCCGGATTAATTCTTGTTTTCAACAATTGTTATTATGTTCCGGATTTAAGCAGAAATATTATTTCAATTTCTTGTTTGGATAATGAAGGTTTTAAGTTTCTTATTGAGAATAAGAAATTTTCTATTTATTTAAATGATGTGCTTTATGGTATTGCTAATTCATTTAATGGCCTTTATATCTTGGATGTCAAGAATGAAAATAATGACAATGTCTATCATGTAAATAAGAAATCTAAACCTAATGATGTAAATCATACTTATTTATGGCATTGCCGTCTCGGTCATATTAATGAGAAGCGTATCTCAAAACTTCATAGGGACGGACTTTTAGGTTCATGTGACCTCGAGTCATATGATACTTGCGAGTCATGTCTTCTTGGAAAAATGACTAAGACACCTTTTACCAAGTTGGGTGAAAGGGCAAGCGACTTATTGGGGTTGATACATTCTGATGTATGCGGACCATTAAGTAGCAATGCTAGGGGAGGATTTCAATACTTCATAACCTTCACGGATGATTATAGTAGATTTGGGTATGTTTACCTAATGAAACATAAGAGTGAAGCATTTGAGATATTTAGAATATTTCAAAATGAAGTAGAAAAACAACTTGGCAAAAGTATTAAAGCACTTCGATCAGATCGAGGTGGAGAATACTTGAGTCAAGAATTTGACGATCATCTAAAGAATTGTGGAATAGTTTCACAATTGACTCCACCCGGAACACCACAATGGAATGGTGTGTCTGAAAGGAGGAATCGGACTTTGTTAGACATGGTTCGATCAATGATGAGTCAAGTTGATCTTCCAATATCCTTTTGGGGTTACGCTCTAGAAACCGTTGCTTTCACACTAAATCGTGTTCCAACTAAATCGGTTCAAAAGACTCCATATGAGATGTGGAGCGGAAAGAAAACTTGTTTATCTTTCATGAAGATTTGGGGTTGTGAAGCTTTTGTCAAAAGACTTGTCTCAGACAAACTTGCACACAAATCTGATAAATGTATTTTCGTGGGATATCCTAAGGAAACTAGAGGATATTACTTTTACAACCGTGAGGACAACAAAGTGTTTGTTGCCCGAACTGGTGTCTTTCTAGAGAAAGAGTTTCTCTCCAAAGAAATCAGTGGGAGTAAAATAAATCTTGAAGAAATTCGAGACCCAGAAAATAACATTGAACCAATAGTGGAACAAGAACAAGAACCACAAGGAGTTGTGCAACCTGTTCAAAATACACAAGCAACTCGCAGATCTAGTAGGTTGCGATCCGATCCTGAGAGATATGGATTTCTCGTAACGGATAGTAATGAGGTAGAAATCATTGAGAATGATGAACCGTCAACCTACCATGAGGCGATGTCTTCTCCTGATTCGGACAAGTGGCTTAGAGCCATGGAATCCAAATTGCAATCCATGCAAGACAATCAAGTTTGGAATTTGATTGATGCGCCCGAAGGTGTAAATACCATAGGATGCAAATGGGTCTTCAAGAAGAAGACTGACATGGATGGGAAGGGGCATACTTACAAAGCTAGACTTGTAGCGAAAGGTTATAGGCAAGTTCATGGTATTGACAATGATGAGACCTTTTCACCAGTAGCAATGATCAAGTCTATAAGAATTTTGCTTGCCATTGCCACATATCATGACTATGAAATATGGCAGATGGACGTTAAAACCGCTTTCCTGAATGGAAAACTTCAAGAGGATGTGTATATGACACAACCAAAAGGTTTTGAACAGAATTCTAAGGTATGCAAATTGCAGAGATCCATCTACGGATTAAAGCAAGCTTCAAGGAGTTGGAATCTCCGTTTTGATGAATCGGTCAAAGAGTTTGGGTTCATCAAGAACGAAGATGAGCCTTGTGTATACAAGAAGATTAGTGGGAGCATAGTGATATTCCTTATTTTATATGTGGATGACATATTGCTCATTGGAAACGACATTCCTACACTTCAGTCTGTGAAGACTTGGTTAGGAAAGTGTTTTGCAATGAAAGATATGGGTGAAGCCGCATATATACTTGGCATTAAGATCTATAGAGATAGATCAAGGAGGCTACTTGGTTTAAGCCAAAGTACATATATTGACAAGGTCATTAGAAGACTCCGTATGGAAAATTCTAAGAGGGGCACCTTGCCCGTGTTACATGGAGTTTCCCTAAGCAAGACTCAATGTCCTAAGACAAACGATGAGCGTGAGAAAATGAATGATGTTCCATATGCTTCGGCAATTGGGTCCATCATGTATGCCATGATTTGTACTAGGCCGGATGTCTCTTATGCTTTAATCATGACAAGTAGATACCAATCCGACCCTGGCAAAAATCACTGGATAGCTGTAAAAGCGATTCTTAAGTACTTGAGAAGAACTAAAGACTCGTTTTTGGTCGATAGAGGAATGGAAGATGATCTCGTTATAAATGCTTACACAGATGCAAGCTTCCAAACCGACAAAGATGATAGCCGATCGCAATCGGGTTTTGTGTTTATGTTAAATGGTGGAGCTGTAAGCTGGAAGAGTTCCAAGCAAAGTACAACCGTTGATTCTACAACAAAAGCTGAGTCTATTGCTGCATCAGATGCTGCAAAGGAAGTTGTTTGGATTAAGAAGTTCATAACTGAACTTGAAGTGGTTCCTAGTATTGCTAATCCAATAGACCTTTATTGCGATAATAATGGTGCTATTGCTCAAGCAAAGGAACCAAGAGCACATCAGAAATCCAAACACATACTTAGGCGTTTTCATATCATTCGAGAGATCGTTGATAGGGGAGACGCAAATATATGCGGACCCGCTAACAAAGGGACTTCCACAAGCTAAACATGATGGTCATGTTAGGTCCATGGGTATTAGATACATAGGAAATTGGGCCTAGGGCAAGTGGGAGATTGTTGGTAGTGGTGCCCTAGGCACTGTTAATAAACGTTGTAATTGTTATCATTTATTTCATATCAATAAAGAGATGTTTTGATTATTATTGTTGTTCATGTTTACTTATAATAATCCCCGTCCCTAGTACTTGTTAAGCACTAGTATAAAGGCTAAATGATCATAGGATGATCATGTTAGATTTATGGGTACTTGTTTGGAACAAGGTACTGGACATGACCCGCTGTATGAGATTTATGTCATGGTCTATGTCGAACATATATCTCATATTAGTTATGTCATTTGAATCCTTAGACATGAAGTTATTATAGTCTTCCACTTGATGAACATTGTGTTTGACATATTCAAACGCTACCTTAACACGGTAGTTATAAAGGGTATGATTGGCATAATCGGATTCCCGTTGGGAAGAATAATAAGCTAAATGGATTTGTCCCTCCACGGAGAGATGTCAAGCTTGGGCCTCTCGTAGGAATGATGTTGATGAAATGTTCGGCCGGACTCAAATGAATTGATCGGATCAATGTCATTTGGATTATCAACATATTCGGAATCGAGAAAGTATTGAACAAGACAAGTTGACTGTTTGACCATGACTTGTGTTCAATGACATCGTGGACAAAGGGATTATGACATATTCTAAAGGAATGCGAACTTGTATCTAGTTATACTATTTGGGTAGGTATGACGATTTGCTAGAACCTAATCATATCTTATGGGATCATGTTTGACCCCATTGCCAACTTAGTATAATCCTAGAGGGTCACACACAATAGAACGAATCTTAAATAAGAGGACCATATTGGAATTTAGGGTCGAAGGACCTCAAAGGAATTTTGAATGAATTCTGGGCTTCCTGGTCAACCGAGCGGGCGCTTGGGTTGGACCAGGCGGGCGCCTGAATTAATTCTGAAAGAACTGGACCTTCTGGTCAAATGAGCGGGCGCCTGGGTTGGACCAGGCGGGCGCCCGGTATGGCGGCAGAAAAATTCCTAATTCGATTAGGAAAGGTTTTTGGCACAAGTTACCTATTTGGAATAGGTCTTAATTGTGTATAAAAATCCCTATTCGGCCAGACCATCCTTAGTAGTGCTTTTGTGAGTCTCAAAGAGTTTGAGAGAGATTTTATTTTGTTCTAAGATATCCTTGATTAAGGAACAAAATAATTCACAAATAAATTCAATATAGTTCTTTATTAAATTGTGAAAGTGTGTTTCATAATTATTGGTCTAGCAACCAAGATCAAGGAGCCTTTTGATATTCGTTCGAAGTGTGGACACCGCTAGAGGGTGAATTTTATCATCTACAAAGATCGTGATTTTGTCCGTGATAAAGTTTCAAGGTTCTCCACCAAGACTAAAGAAAACTTTGATAGTCATCAAGGGTTAGTTTATTCCTTTATTCATTATGTTGTATTTGATTTAATCATATGAACGGATCCATGGCTTTGGGTTTCTTAAAATTTTAATTGCTATATTCTGCTGCGCATGTTACTACGAAACCCAACAATACCATCTAAAGTGCTATGGAATACGCGAGCCATTTGTTCGTTGGTGCAGTCATGAGCCCTCATGGCCAACATATAACTATCCAAATGAGTCTTAGGACACGAGTCACCATGAAACATCGCCACTTTAGGCATCTTGAAATCTTTGGGGAGAGCCCCCACTTGGCTAGGGTTGATTGTCTTGGTAGTCGGTGCAGTTTACTTATCCACAGTCTCGATCAACTTGCGCATTTGCTCTTGCATGGCCGTGACCACAGGGTGATTGGAGATGTCGGGGATAGATTCTGATAGAATGACGGGAGGAGTAGTGGAAGTAGTAGCAGCGGCCATCCCAATACTCAGAGGCAACGAGGGTGCGGGTAGTTTGCTAGCAGAGAGATAGCCACCAAGCAATTCAGGGGAAGGTTCATAGACAGCCTTGTTTTTGCTCATGGTAGTGAAACCTTGTTGGGTGTAGAGAGAAGGAGGTGGAACATTGCGGAAGCTTGGGAATGGGAAGGTAGTGGCATTGGTGTTGGAGGGACAGTTGGTATTGACCTCTTCATCCTCGACATAAATGAAATTCTTACCATCGGGCACCATCCTAGTCCCCTTTTGCTGAATGTGGTCCTTCAACAGGTGGTTCTGGTCTTCCAGAATCTTGTTACTTTCCTCGAGATTCTTGATCTTGGCTTCGAGACCGGTGAGGAAGTTCTGGAGGCTTGGGGGAATACCGTTGAGATTGGTCTCGGTGTTGAGCTCGGCGGCACTAGTAGGAGGAGCAGAGGCTGAAGATGAAGCGGGAGTTGACATAGCTAATGACGAGACTGAGAACGTGGACGGAGTAGAAGCTTCACGTTGTAGTCAACCACCCGAACGGATCCAAACTTGCTTTGCTGAAAGGTTGAAGGGCAATGAAGCTTTTAGGAGAGGGGGAAGGCTCATGCAAAGTATATTTTAATTTACAAAAACATACATTATTTACATCCTAATTGGTTGGAAGGGGTACCCCTTTTTCGCAACTAGTTAGAAGACTATGATTAGTGGAGGCCATCACTACGTCTATAGACCCCTCGTTTTTCACCTGCATTGCACACCCCCAAACGGACAATTTGGGCGAGGGTCCTATAGGGCAAGCAGCTTCCACCAACCATCGGATCCTATGACTAACCCTTCCTTAAAGGCATTTATCGTGGTGTCTAGGTTACATCCTACACAAGTTAATGATGAGCGGAGATCTTGACAACAAACACTCATCTCACCATGGCACGTCCCTTGTAGGGAAATCAATTTTTTGTGCACTTTCTCTTAAAAGATCTCGATTCATCATTGACTTGGGGATGACTCGACATAGACAACACGTTAATTGACTATTAAGGAAAAGCTAGCCAAACCAACCGGTCAAAACCTAGGTGTGTTACCTACACTAGTGTGGGTTGACATGGGTTAGGTAAAAGGTTCTCACCGTATACGGTGAGTGGAATAGACGAGTGACTCGAAAAGAGTGCGACAGTAGCGCACAAATTCCTGCACATCGAATACTCCGGGTAATGGGGACCTGTGCAGTGCTGACACGGACTGTGGTAGTGTGTGGTAAAAACTAATTCTTTTTTAAGGAGAAAAGAGAGAAGTTTTTAATGTTAGGATGATGCAATGCAATGCATGAGAGAGAGAGAGAGGGAGAGAGAGAATAATGTACAAGGGAGCATAGCAGAGTTTTGTTTGACCCTAATACTAAAGCGAAGATAACAAGGGTACATGGTACAAGGTACAAGGTATAAGTATTAACATGGCGGAGTGCGTGGGTGCATGTGTAACATGGCTTAACTGTAGGGGGCACGTGAAAGCATGGCAAGTGTGCATGTGTAAACATGGCAGGTGTGTCACACATGCTAGGTGTGTGCATGTGTAAACATGGCAGGTGTATGCATGTGTAAACATAGCAGGTGTGTGCATGTGTAAACATGGCAGGTGTGTGCATGTGTAAACATGGCAAGCATCATGATGTGAACGAAAGTTAGAACCACTAAGTTTGAAAAAGTTTCAAAGCAGTCCCCAGCAGAGTCGCCACTGTGAATACCCCTTTCCGATGAAGCGACGCATGGGAAGTATTATTTTTATTTACAAAAGGGAATATTCATAACGACATTAAAATTATGAGAGTCGCCGCGCCGTTTTAATTATAGCCAAAACATTGAAAAAAGCATCTTTAGTGGGTTCGGGGGTCAAATTACAACAAGAGAAGAATATTGAACGTTATCACTCCTATTGCCCGAATGGATCGGTCTTTCTATCATGATGCGGTGGTAGTAGTGTGTTAGTGGTTTAGACCGGATCCGAAGATTGCCTACGTTCCTCTCAATGTGAGAAGCTCAGGTCAGCGTAGGTCGCACATAATTAGAATGTGGAGAGAGAATAGAGATCATGCATAATGAAGAGGGAGGAGAAAGAAACATGCAGGATGATCACATCCTAGAATAATGACTATGCCATCAATGAGATCTCGATGAACATTCATCACATTCATCATGGGAGGATTATTGAACATGGGAGTAATTACCTAAAGTTTAGGGTTTAGAAATAGTTCCTAGATCATCCTTGGGTTGATGAATCCTAGATCATCATCGGCTATGAAATAACATGCAAACATGAAGATCGCAACCCTAAATATGGCATAAATAAGGTTTTAATCTATGAACACGAAGAACATGAATATAAAATATCTACATTAAAAATGATGCAAGAACATGAAGAAAAAGTTAGAAAACTTACCTATGTTGGCAAGAAATAAACCTTGATCTCCTTGAGTGTTTGAATGCTTAATTAGGGAGCAAAATTGTGTTTAAGAACTCTAAAATTCGGACTTAAAGCTCTCAAAATCGGGGTCCTCTAACCAATAGAATGGAGTTAGTTTATATAGTAAACTGATGGGAAGATCTGACGGCTGAGATCATCCGGAGCAAGGTTGGCCGCCTGGCCATGATTTAAGCCGGTGACAAGAGTGGCCGCGTGGCCAAGGTTGAGGCGTGGCAAGGTTGGCCGCGTGGCCAATTCTGCTGGCTGACTTGATTCTTAAGATAGGGTTTCTTCATGGTTTTAAGGAAACCATAAGTTACCTATTTTGATAGATTTTGTCATAAATGAGGTATTTCGGGAATCCGGGACAAGTCTTTACAAGGTTTCTAATTCCTATAAAGTCCTTGTATTTTTGGTAAAGCCCTAATAAACTCATTTTCAGGTCGGGTACTAACAGCCTAGAACGATTCTGATAATGAGAACTTTAAGAGGCGTCTTGGCCTAAAATGATTTTGAGAGCTTTAAGAGGCGTCTCAGCCTAAAATGATTTTGAGAGCTTTAAGAGGCGTCTCGGCCTAAAATGATTTTGAGAGCTTTAAGAGGCGTCTCGGCCTAAAATGATTTTGATAATGAGAACTTCAAGAGTACTATCATGAAGATAATTTCAAGGATACGCTGCATTATGAGCCATGCCCAAATTCTTCGGCTTTTGAGTTGCTGTGTGATGAGATTTTTGTGCTTTGTTAAGCACCGAACCATCGCTTCGCGTGGCCTCTTGGCATTGTATTGAGTGCGGAACTTCATTTTTGGATTCCCGTTCACCCTAAAAGGGTTTTTGATTATTTCACAGTCAAGCTTCTCCGCTTCTAGAGTTGCTGCAACCTCATTCTGGATCCCTGTTTACCCTAAAAAGGGTTTCTGAATTTTTTACAATCAAGCTACTCTGCTTTTGGAGTCACTGTGACTCTTGGCAATTGATACCGGGTTGGAATCATTCAACTTTGACTGAAGTCTCACGTATATCAGGAGAAATGACACGATCAACGTTGTTTGTTGTGACCTGCAAGTTAGCTCTTTGGTTTTGCCATTGTTGTGGGATTTTGATCGCTTGCAATGAGCAACCTCTTTGTGAAACCAAGATGTGATTTGCTGGGTGGTTCCAACTTCGTACCTGCATAAGATTTCTTGCAAGTATGTGGTCGTGCCTGAAAATTCAAGCTGCCTACGTATCTCTTTCTAGAATCAGACCAGCGTAGTTCGAATTTATCAAATCGAACATTTTATTTTCCAAAAAGCCATTGGGAAATCTCATTTCCTGAGCATTGTTGTTGACGAGGAACTCTTTGTGGAGACCATAATGTGGTTCGTTGTGATGTCAACTTCGTACCTGCATAAGATTTTTTGCAAGTATGTGGTCGTGCTTGAAAATTCAGGCTGCCTACGTATCTCTTTCGAGAATCAGACCAACATAGTTCGACCTTGGCAACTCGAAAATATTTTGCAGAAAGGGCATTAGGAAATTTCATTCCCTACGCAGAAACATGAGCGTCGACTTCGTCGAGGATCCTTCTTGCGAGGACCATGATGTGGCAGAATGGATGATGTGTACCTACAAGAGATTTTCAAGAGCAAGCAGAATATATCCTGATGTTGATGAGGAACTTTCTTCTGAGGACCACGATGTGGCAGGGTGTACAATGTGTACCTGCAAGAGATTTCCAAGAGCAAGCAACATATATCTTGACATTGATGTGCTCGAATGTGTCATTCATGTGCAAAAAAATTTTTAGAACACATGCATGGATCGAAATCTTTAAGATCGAGAGATTCAGAGAAAGGTTGGGACAAGAATACATTCCCTCTTCATTTTGCAACCATTTTTCTTTTGAAGGGTGAAAGCCAAATTTCTCCTTTTGCATGATGATTTTTTTTTTTTTTTGACACATGTGCATTGCTCGCATCTCAAACTTTGCTTTTTATCAACTAATGACTGAAAGTTTATGAATGAATAGAGGGAGAATCATGAATGAAATGGATTGCACTTTATTGTGAATTTTGCATTTTTGTGAAAATGAGGAGTATGGAGATGTGTATGGTGAAGCAAAGCCGAAATCCTAGCGCGATCACGCAAAAGGTCAATTCTGAACACCTATTTGATCAAGACTACTCAACGATATATCTCTAGATGCTATGGTTGGGTCAGTCCCAGTCGTCGGCTGAAGAAACCCCATTTGTTCTTTCTGACATCATTCCCCCAACATTCTTGCAGGTGAGGCCCTAGTATCTCGCAGGATCGACCTCAGGATGTTGGCCATGGAGGCCCCAGTATCTCTCAAGGATCAACCTCAGATGTTGGCTATGGAAGCCCCAGTCATGTTTAGGACAAGCCCCTGAATCTGGCATATGAAGCTCTTGTTTCACTTGAATGGTGAATCTCATGTTGATCCAAACTGTCGTATCGAGACCACTTCATGTTTTGGCATTTCAACCTTTGGGGGCTCTAACTGTCATTGAGAGTTATTCAAATGTTCGATGTCTCACTGTTAGAGGCAATTCACAATTTATGACATGCAATACCCAATCGGTATGGAGTCAACTGTCTTTGAGAGTTGTCTTGTCATTCGATGCTTCTCTATTGGAGGCAATTCACAATTCCTGACATGCGATACCCAATCGGTAGGGAATCCAACTGTCTTTGAGAGTTGTCTTGTCATTCGATGCTTCTCTGTCAGAGGCAATTCACAATTTCTGACATGCGATACCCAATCGGTAGGGAGTCAACTGTCTTTGAGAGTTGTTCAATCATTCGATGCTTCTCTATCTGAGGCAATTCACAATTTCTGACATACGATACCCAATCGGTAGGGAGTCAACTGTCTTTGAGAGCTGTTCAATCATTCGATGCTTCTCTGTCTGAGGCAATTCACAATTTCTGACATGCGATACCCAATCGGTAGGGAGTCCACGGTCTCTGAGAGTTGCTCGGCGGGACACAATCCCGATGTTGCTAAAGAAAGAGCTTTGAGCTTTGCGGGCCATACTGACAATCCGAGATGGCACTTTGTTTCTATTGATTCCCACATTAAGGGTCCGACTGTCTATGAGAGTCATCCCACATTCGATGCTTTGCTGCTGATCATAATTTACGTGTTCTGACCTTCAATACTCCTTCTTTGAGGAATCAACTGTCTTTGAGAGTTGTTCGGCGGGACACAATCCTGATGTTACCGAAGAAACGAGCTTTGAGCTTTGCGGGCCATACTATCAATCCGAGATGGCGCTGTGTTCTGATGATCCACCCATAAGGGACCTAACTGTCTATGAGAGTTGTCCCACATCCTTGATATCCTTGATCTCGAGACTTACTGAAACTGATGATGATTCTCAAAAGTTAATCTTTGCATTTCTGAGTCCCTTCAAAGGATCAACTGTCTATGAGAGTTGTCTTTGAGAGTTGTTCAATCATTCGATGTTTCTCTGTCTGAGGAAATTCACAATTTCTGACATGCGATACCCAATCGGTAGGGAGTCCACGGTCTCTGAGAGTTGCTCGGTGGGAGACAATCCTGATGTTGCTAAAGAAAGAGCTTTGAGCTTTGCGGGCCATACTGACAATCCGAGATGGCACTTTGTTTCTATTGATTCCCACATTAAGGGTCCGACTGTCTATGAGAGTCATCCCACATTCGATGCTTTGCTGCTGATCATAATTCACGTGTTCTGACCATCAATACTCCTTCTTTGAGGAATCAACTGTCTTTGAGAGTTGTTCGGCGGGACACAATCCTGATGTTGCCGAAGAAAAGAGCTTTGAGCTTTGCGGGCCATACTATCAATCCGAGATGGCGCTGTGTTTTGATGATCCACCCATAAGGGACCTAACTGTCTATGAGAGTTGTCCCACATCCTTGATATCCTTGATCTATAGATTTACTGAAACTGATGATGATTCTCAAAAGTTAATCTTTGCATTTCTGAGTCCCTTCAAAGGATCCACTGTCAATGAGAGTTGTCTTTAAGAGTTGTTCAATCATTCGATGCTTCTCTGTCTGAGGCAATTCACAATTTCTGACATGCGATACCCAATCGGTAGGGAGTCCACGGTCTCTGAGAGTTGCTCGGCGGGAGACAATCCCGATGTTGCTAAAGAAAGAGCTTTGACCTTTGCGGGCCATACTGACAATCCGAGATGGCACTTTGTTTCTATTGATTCCCACATTAAGGGTCCGACTGTCTATGAGAGTCATCCCACATTCGATGCTTTGCTGCTGATCATAATTCACGTGTTCTGACCTTCAATACTCCTTCTTTGAGGAATCAACTGTCTTTGAGAGTTGTTCGGCGGGACACAATCCTGATGTTGCCGAAGAAAAGAGCTTTGAGCTTTGCGGGCCATACTATCAATCCGAGATGGCGCTGTGTTCTGATGATCCACCCATAAGGGACCTAACTGTCTATGAGAGTTGTCCCACATCCTTGATATCCTTGATCTCGAGAGTTACTGAAATTGATGATGATTCTCAAAAGTTAATCTTTGCATTTCTGAGTCCCTTCAAAGGATCAACTGTCAATGAGAGTTGTCTTGTACCCTGGCATTTTGCCATCTGAATTTCCATGTTACCTAGAGCAACCATTCTCAACAAATCGTTATGCAACCACATCATTGCTCTTGAAACGAAATCTAAAACTCTGACATGCAGCCCCGGTTTGGTGTTCATTAATTCGACATCTCTTGCCGGCATTTGAGATTTTGAGATATAAAGAATAGCATTCCTTTGTTTCTTTTGCTGTGACAACTTGCAGGAGTTGGAAGGGGAAGGCACGAGGCCAGTGTTTTGTGGAAGCAAAGGGAAATCCCAGTAGGATATCCGACATCGTGTTTGCGCAGAAGTGAAATGACGGGAGGACGAGAGTAGGGGGAAGCCCCAAGACTCGGGAAAATATGCATACTCACACATTGAAATCAAAGACTCAAGACTTAAACTTACGTTATCTTTCAAATGCCTTTAAATCAATAATTATGGACAAATCATTTGGACTTAAATTAGACCGCGACAAATTGACATGAGAACATCGTTGGGCAAACGTTGTGATTCGCGCCGCTGTTTGACCTCATTTGGTGAGAGGCCTTTGTCGTTGTCTCTTCTTCTTGATATTGATCACACCATTGGAGGCTGCATGATTTATTTTTTTTATTTTTTTTTGGTCCTTGGGCCCCCTCAGTGTAAGGGGGTGGTAGAGCACGTTGGTCTCCAACATAAGTCACCAGTTGTCGTCGTTGATGGTACTTTGCCCAAAGTTGAAAGATTGAGATCTTCTTTAGTGCAGATTGGCCTCGCATGCGCGGTGCTCCTTGAAATTGATGATGTCACATGAGATTGTTGGAACCTCGGTCCATGTCTTGTCATTGTGCACCGAGCGGTGAAGTCTTCAGTATGAATTGTCAACTGCCGTTGTTGAAGGCACACACATGAAATTGAAGTGTCGGGATATCCTTTCTACAACAATTGAATTAAACAATAAAGCAAATGGAACATGTACCAAAATAAACGAATAATGTTTTTTTTTTTTTTTTTTTGACCTCCCCTTTTTTGCTCTCTTTTTTTTTTTTTTTTTTTTTTTTTTGCACTAAGAAGAAACATCATAGCGTGCAGAATACAACAAGTTTTACAAAAACATAAACATACAATATGCGAGAATTTACAATGCATCATACATTAAAGGAAAATCGCCGACACTTGCATTTGCATCAGTGTGATAGTCTTCAACCTTTGCCAGTTGATTGGCCTCTCTGATCATGCCCTTGATCGCACCCTGAAATCTTCGTTCGTCGGGTGACTTTGTCGATCGCCTTCGTGAACTTTGTTGGTTGCCTTCGGACCTAGTTCCCATCTCCATTAATCACAGTCTAAAATTTGTTCAGATTTCATTAATTGCTTTTAATTAAGTGAGATTCATTTTAAGTTTTATGATTCAAAAGACATTTGATAATAACGAAAATTCATTCACTGAAACGACTATGTTACAGGACAAGCAATAAAATAAAAGCACGAAGACAAAACACTCTTAGACTTAGAAGACAAAGAAGATGTGTGAGCACATTACTAAGCGATACGCAAAAGGGACAGGATTAGGAGTACGGGCGGGGAGCCCAGTCACAAGCAAAAAGAGATCTAGATACCGGAAGCTAGAAATCTCCAAAAGTGAGCAAAAGTGTTGCAGCCTTGCAAGCTAGCAAACCAAAAGTCTGTCCATTTATTACATACGTCGCTGGAGTGAAAAGCAGTGGTCTCAGGAGTCAATGAGCCTCAAGGAAAAAAATTCCCATATCAAAATCAAGTATGGGTTTTTACCAACCGCCTCGTTATCGATGAGGTTCTGAATTGCATTCTTAAGAGAACAGCTCAAATCTGTATCATGTCCCGGATATCGGTGGTATTTGCAGTACTCCAGGACATCCCAACCTTTAGGCAATGGCTGGGGTGATCGATATTTCTCCATTGGTTTCAAAAGTCCGTGAGCAACCAAAACACGCAAGATTTTAGACATGGGGGCACTGAAGTTATCAAACACCCGATTTGCTGCTGATGTGAGCTTCTCTATGACCTCTTCATCGATGAGGCTTTGGATGGCATGCCGAAGAGAGAAAGAATTGTTGGTGTCATGGCCATTTGATTGATGATATTGGCAGTAGGCAGTAGAATCCCATCGCTTGGGTAGGTTACTCGGTGGCTTGTATCCTTCCATCGGTTTCAGAAAGCCTTTGTTCACGAGGCCATGGAAAACCGTAATCATTGGAGCATCAAGCTCATCAAAATGCCTATCATGGCGGCTAAACCTCCTCAAACTAAACTTATCCCTCCTTGGAGAAAATGCCAGAATCTGGGGAGTATTCTTGAAAGTTAAGTTTTGGTCGCAAGACCATGAGAACCAAGACTTTGTATCATGTTCAAACTCGGTTGTACACATTGCACTTTCCATTGAGGACTTCCCAAAGCCAAGGTACGAGGAGTGGGTTTTTGTATCAACGTGTTGGGCCATCTCAAGGAAGGAGGTAAAAGTTGGGATGGTGTTTTGAGTGGGGTTTGGACAAGTGTATGGTACTTGGTGAGAGGCTCCATCTTTGGGCAAGGTGGCTATTTCTTGTGGTTGAACACGGGATTCCATGGTTTTTGGAACAACAAGTGAATGGGAGTCCTTGAGTCCTATGTGGCCTTCATTCTGCAAGAGGGCTGTCATACGGTCTATCATTTCCTTTTGATGCCCTTGGAAGATACTCTTCATGTATTCTGTATGGGCTGTCATTTGCTTCCCTAACCATTGCTCCATTGCATAACTCGGCTCAAAGTCGGACAAGCCCTCAGTTGAGATTGATGATGTCTTTCCTTTGTTGGCCATGATTGATGATGAAGACCGGAATAGAGCTTTGATCAGAGTGGTGCTTGAAGCGGACCTCGAATATCGCGCTAGAGAACAAGAAGAAATTCTCCCTCTACAAGATGGATGAAAAAGGAAACCTATTTTAGATTTTCTGGGAAATGAAGCTTTATGAACTAAAGAAGCAAAAAAAAAATTGTTGTTGTTTTTTTTTTTTTTTTTTTCAAAATTTGAAGCGCAAGCAACGCACAAACCTATGAATGCCGGACAAGCACCTTGCTTTGTTTTTGACACGTTTTCGCATGAAATCTTGGAATAGTGGATACCGTCTCCAAAGTATAGAACCAACGTTTTGCACCTGTACTATTGGCCGTCCAAGCCCCTAGCGAAGGGCCTATACTCTTTCGGGGATCCACCATTCGGTTACGGTCTAAGGGAGGGTCTTGACAATTTAAAGTCAATCCGAGCATTTCAATGAATTTTCACAATGTAGGTTGTTTATGACCTTTTTGGGAAATGCATAGGATTGAGGTGAAATTGCTCGACAAAAACCGGCATGAAGTCTGGATGTGTCATTTTTTTGAAAACATGGACATCGTGGCTTGGTAACGGGGAAGATTGGCTTACACCCATCGCAACGACTAATAGGCGCGCTTTGGGGTGAGAATGTCCACCGCGGGCCCTATAGGGAAGTCAATGAGTTCCCTTATACCCTCGGGTTACATTCTCGGGTTTGTACGGTCTACGAGACGTCTTTTTCAAAAACGTGCATGTGTGTGAGGTATCTATAAGTTCAAAAAATGATTTTTTAAAAGCAAGTAAAGAAAACAAGAAAATATTTTTCTCTCTTTTTTTTTTTTTTTTTTTTTTTTTTTTTAAGGGAATCACCCACCACGCATGCATATATACAAATAAGAGGGTGAAGGAAAAAGAATGTCCCTACAAAACAAAGGTTAGGGCATAAATATATACACAACCCAATTAAGGCAAGTAAAGCATGGCACACACAAAGATTAGAGTCTAGCCCACTTTAAAATATCCCCAGCAGAGTCGCCACTGTGAGAGCCCGCGCTCGAAGGCCGAACCGCGAAATGATCGTCCCGCGAGGGCAATTCGGGTTCGTTTCGTGATAATGCGCTTTTGGAAATGCGCTCGGTTCTCACACAATGGTTTCCTCTCTATGGAATCAAAACAATCAAGAGTCGCCACCTCACTTTATTTTAGGAAAAATGAAGACAAAACCTTTTGTTTAGAGAAAGTGGGTTCGGGGGCTAAGTTACGAGAGAGAGAAGGGGTTAGGCACTCTCCTCGCCCGTGATGGTCTCTAGCATGCATGCCACTTAGATTCATTTTATGCCTTTTTACCTTGATTTATGACCTAACAAAAATGGTGATTTAATATACATAGGAGTCTTCCTATTCTAGGTATGTTTGCTTTAATTCACAAATGAGAGTCGGTTTGGGTGGACTCTCACTTGGTTTTGAAAATGGTTTAGCATTCACATCCAGTAAAGGAAACACAAAATGGGTGGGGGATTATAATGTACAATGGTGAATAAAAAGGGAAACAAATCCCACAACAAATAAATATCCAAAAGTCCGTCCCCAAGCATTTTAGGGACTGCTGTTCACTTCTTCTTTGTGTACCTGCTCTTATGCTTGCACAATCTGTAAAGTTAAAGTTAGGAAAACTCCCTAACACATCAAGTATCAACCATGAATTTTCCTCTGATTTTAGGAGCATGTTATGGTGTCCAAATAAGGCATGCAAGATGGAACTTTCAACAGCCTAATCTGGCAGATATGCATACTTCCTCAAACGACTCACTTTGTGCATCATGAAAACTGGTAAATCATGGGAAACACTAAACATGAAAGTTATTCCTAACATATCAAAGTTTAGATCTGGAAAGTTTAAAGGCCATTGAGAAAGTTTAAGTCACACAAAACACCTCTGACATTTTGGTGTCAGAACGAGAGATATGTAAATCTGAGAATAGAGAGTTGAAACAAAAAATGGAAAGAACCTCTTCTACCCAGGGTAAAAATAATATATATACATGCTCATTTTCCTATGTTTGTATATAACAAACCATATTTTGTGGTCTAAGACCAAAACCCACGTTTGCTATGCATAAAGAGAGAAACAAGACAGAAAGATACAGACTGACAGACTGTTGGAAAAATGCAAATGGCATGAAAACACCTATGAAAACTCATCTACATGAAGTGATGTGGGAATGAAACTTTGTGTGTGCATATATATACATACTAACAACACAAAACAACAGCCATTGAAGCATTTGATCAAGATATATCATCATTTAGGTAGAAGAACAACAAGAACATCAACATTGTATCTTTGGACATCAAATGGAGGTCTAGCCTAACATGGTGGCTAGACCTCTCAACATATTACATAATCAACTACATCTTACATAGGTGAACTTTACAAGAACAAGAGATTACCTAGATGTGCTTCCTTTACTTCCAAGGGAAGACTTTTTTGTTGCTTTTCTTAAGGTGTTTGCCTTAGATTGAAAGAGTGTTTGAGTGGGTTGTTTTTGCTTGTGTTTGGTGTGTGTTTAGGGTGATGTTATGGTGGTGATGTGGTGGTCTATGGACTGAGATTTCAGAGTGGTGAGAGTGCTTCTTGGAAGTGCTAGAGAGAACAAGAGTGAATGGGAGTGTTCTATGAAGTGTGTGTGTTCCCCCCCTTTTTGATAAAAAGGATGAGGGAGGTAAGTATATGGAGGAGGGAGGTGGGAAATGACCTTAGGCCACCCTTGCTAGGCTTAGGAGTCAGTTTAGGGGGTGGCTACCCCGTCCACTTGCAGCTGGGAATGATCAAAATTAAGACTTTTGTGGCCAAGTTGGTGAAGAACAAACTGCTGTCTGAACCTCCCAAACCAGCCGTACGGCTTGGACTGGCTGCCAGGGGGATCTGGTTTTGCCACGTGTCGCGCTTTGATTGGACCATGGCCTACTTGATTGGCCATCTACTTG
The DNA here is from genome assembly GCA_026119855.1 of Campanula takesimana. Classification (NCBI taxonomy): domain Eukaryota; kingdom Viridiplantae; phylum Streptophyta; class Magnoliopsida; order Asterales; family Campanulaceae; genus Campanula; species Campanula takesimana. The sequence goes on along the minus strand of JAOWBW010001368.1, from coordinate 83,182 downwards.
CTGCCATTAGCTGGATGGTGGTTGGTCATCATCATTTATGCCTTGAATTTTCAACGTAGATGATCACAATTCCTGCTCCGGTATTGGATCCGCAACAGTCCAAGTTTTGTCCGAGTGTGCGCACAACGGTGTCCCGGTTGTCCGCGGTCCCAACATGGAAGCTGCTTGAAATAATCTTGTGGTCACGTACGTCTATCTGAAATATGTTAATGAGCAAGAAATGACAATAATATATTTTTAATGCACAGAATGGACAATAACGAGCAGTTCTAAGGGTGCGGGCCCCGTTTCGGGTCCCGCAGCTCAAAAATTGAAGTACATGCTTGTTTACTCGTTTTTTCGCTCTGATCATGAATTTGAAGTCCGTTAATCCATTCGATGCATTGATAAGGCTCACAGAACTCCCGCATAGCCGAATCTGGGCTTAGGTCAATTTTAGGGTTTAGACCATTCAAAAAGGGTTTAATAAGGGGTGCGAGATCGGGGTATCTACAGTGTGTGTTGCGCCCCTTTTAATCATTTGCGCTTACTATTCTTAATTATTCCGCTGTGCATTTCACTCACTCACTTAGGCGCATTTCATAACGCTTATTTGATTAAGTTCGCATTTGCCATTGAATTTTCAAGGGTACGAAAAGAATTTTAAAACAGCTATTCACCCCCCCTCTAGCTATTTTCCATACCCTTGTTGCCCTTTGGGACCAACAAGTGGTATCAGAGGAAACACCTTTATAAAACATCTTTGTTTTTCAAGCATAACAGCTTGGGTGCCGATTCAATATGGCAAACTCAAAACCTTCGGCAACTGCTAACTACACATATGTTCCAGTCGTTGATGAAGATCACTTTGACTTGTGGAAATTCAGCATCTTAACTCATCTCACCTCAATCGATGAAAGGCTTCATGACACCGTGGTTTATGGACCTTACATCCCTATGAAAGATAATCCTAATCCACGCACCAAAGTTGCTCAACCAACCATCAAGAAACCAAGGGAAGACTGGACTGAGGAAGAAACAAGAAGAGTTACAAATGATGGCAAAGCAAGAAACATTCTTCTAAGCACTCTAAGCACGGCTATGAAACAACAAGTCATGCACTGTGCTACCGCTAATGAGTTATGGGATGCTATTGAAGATCATATAGAAGGAGACATGGTTTGCAAGGAGAACAAGAGATACGAAGTACAAAAGAGATTCAATAATTTCTCTCAACTCCCCGGTGAAACTCTTAGACAGACTTATGAACGCTATTGTGAAATTATCAATCTCTGTATTTAACTTGGAAAGAAATTCTCCAATAAGGAATTAAACACTAATTTCCTTGCTGCTTTTGGATCAAGATACCTACACAAATCTAGCGCCCTTGAAGACGTTGGAACTTTAGATGTATGGACTTTAAGGAACCTTTATGCAAATCTTAAGGTTTATGAGCTCAAACTCCAATGAATTAATGAAACTGAAGGAAAGTCAAAATCCATAGCAATGGCGGCGCCTAGAGAAGAAGCGCATACGCCTGTGCCGGTTCAAGAAGAGAAAAGTTCCGATCCCAAAATTTCTACCTCTGAGCTATTAGACATGGATGATGAAGACTTCGCTTTATTTGTGAAAAAATTTCAAAAGTTCAGAAAATTCTCAAGACCACGCTCAACCAGCAAATTTCAAGGATCTACCACTAGAGCTCCTTCAAAGTTCACGAGGAGCAGTGATTCTAAAAGAAAAGAAGACCTTGTTTGTTTTAATTGCAGGAAACCATGACACTTTGCTTCAAGCTGCCCAATTCCAAAATTTGAATATATGCAGAAGAAGAGCAGCCATACTCCCAAGTTTACTCCCAAATTCACTCGCCACAAATGAATGGTTGCTGAAGAAGAATCACCAGCAAATAAGCAGAACACTTGGATTGAAACAGACTCAGATGAGAGCGATGAAGATTCAGATGATGGACTCGTTTGTTTGGTGGCAAATGATGATGAATTTGATACTTATGATTCTGATGATGATTACTCAAAGGACGTTCCTGATATGAATGTCTTGAATAAACCTATCAAGAAATCTGCAGGTTTTCAAGAAGTAAAAAGGAAGAAAGGACCAACCATCAGCGAGCTTGTTGAACAAGGATTTCTCACTCCGGCTCAAAGCGATGGTGGATTGTTATTTTCTAGATGTGATCTGAGTGCTAGAAGCAAACTCAGAAAGAGTGAATATGTTAGACCTCAGGTTTCACCTATTCCTACAATCAATCATGATGAGGACATTGTAAAGCAAGAAAAGCTATTCAAAGAGGCTGAAAAGGTAATCAGTCATTTTAGTGATATGAAGGAAGCTTTTGCACTATCATATGATGAAATTTACCAGCTTAAGACCGAGAAATCTCTACTTAAATCTGAACTCACCCTCCATAAGGAGCAGATAAAGAGCATGACTCCTCTTACTGTTAAAAACACTTTTCTAACAGAACATAACTCACTTCTTAAAGTTCAAAACGATGAATTGGTTGCTCAAATTACTGATCTTAAAAAGATTACAAATGAGTGGTCCAATTCTCGTGTCACTATGGAGAATATATTTGTGTCCCAAAAGTCAGTGGTGATAAAAGTGGCTTGGGATTCTCATCAACTAGTGACAACATTAAATGTGATGTCTGTGCTGAAAGAGATAGTGAATTTACAAATCAGCAAACTATTGAAATTCCCAAGGAAAAATATTTAATTCAATGGGTAAAGGATAGGAAAAAGTCAAGAGACAATCATTCCATTATGTCTGCCTAACGAAACAATTTGGGAAAGCTAAAGAGAAGTAAATAGCTACAGATGAATCATCCTCTAGCAAAATCATTCTCGCGCTCCATCTCCGAGTAAACATTATGCGCCAAAGAGCCACGCGCCTAACCGCCGTGCGCCTCCTAGCCCTATGCGCCCTGCCGCGACCCCGGACCCCGCGGGCCCGAGACCGCGATCTGGACGTCGACTCTAAAACCAAAACTGTGAAATACCGAAGTTAAAAATTCCATTTGATACCAAAAAGGGTGATGATCCAAAGTTTTACAAAACCAAGTTTGATAAAAGCCAAATACAACTATCATAAACTTCCACAAGTTTATGCCCAACAAAATATAAATATACAATTCTTAGTGACGTCATTGTTTGGTACACTATCCCAAAATGGTTACACATTTACATAACGTAAACCAACCTATAACAATCTTCCCCAAAAGAATGTATCCACACTCGACGTCCTCTTTCTCGTGATCAGCGAGACTAATCCTTAGCACCTGGGGGGGGTTAAGGAAAAACAAAGATAAAAGAAAAGGGGGGTGAGATAAATCTCAATAAGTTACTAATGCAACTACATGACATGCTATGATGCAATATACAGTAAGCAATAATAAATATCACATAGCACATAGCATTTATCATTTAACAGATAGCAGCGGAAATAAACATATAACAAAGGATATAGCCAAGGTTTTCCAAACCGGAACATCCAAATAAAGGATCGCTGCGCAGCTTCAATAATCAACAAGTCATCATCTTCATAATAGCATGAAAGCCGAAGAGAAAACCCCCGGTACCGGAACCAATAACCATAAAAGTGTCACAAAGGACAAGGACCATGACACAAATTCATGCCCGGTAGCTAGATACATTCACAGAGGAACGCTAACTTGACTTTTCCAAGGCCAATCTGGAAAAGGGTAAAGAAGGGGGCAAAACAATGGTCAACATTATAATGGACTTGGCTTTGCCATTATAATCCTTCCCATCGCCCGATGCAACAAATATGCCAGCTGGGCTTCCAAATAAATGCTAAGTAATAATAGTTTAGCATGAATGAACAACTTAAGGTTCCAAAGTAGGGAACCAATCCAAGTAAATTACCACAAAGGTAAACCATACCAAGAAGTCACCAATAAAGTGAAATATACCAACAACGCACAATTAAAGTGTTCCAATAATCTCAATTAACACTTAATTAATTTCCAACACAAACTTAATCACAAAGGACCCAATTCTATCACTAGAGGGTACTACAATGTCCACTAAGGTGAACTACAAGGACACCCAAGATTTGGATCAAAACGCATACTTCAACCACACCAAATAACAAATGTAAACTTTCAGAGGACTGTGCGGCCGCCCAATATGGTCTGTGCGGTCGCCCAAAAAGGCCCTCAAACAAGAACAAAAGCTTTCAGATAGATGTGCGGTCGCCCATACATTTTTGTGCGGCCGCCCAATGTTCTGAACTACTGGAAATCGGGAAGAACAACTGGGTTCTTCCATTTTCAAACCCAAAACACATTTCAACCAAAATCCAACCTTCTAACTAGCATACTAATGCACCAACACAACTAATAAGTCAAAAAATACTCATACAACAACATTTAACAACCAAAATCAAGAATCAAACCCAACATTCAAGATTTCACCATTTTTGATCAAAACCCAAAATAAATTCCCAATAAATTCCAAACAAATCCAAAACTCAACCAAACTTCAAATATAACACATCAAACATTATCTAGACATGATATGAACATTTTAGCATCAAAATGGGGGAAAAGTAACTTACTTGGATTTTCTCAAAGTTGATGGATTTCGATTCTTTTTGGTTCTACGCGATCCTATCGACGATCTAAACAAGGTTCACGTTTTAAGAAATGAATGATAACAAGAAGAAGATGAAGAAAAAGAAAAGAGAAGGGAAGGAAAGAAACTTACCCAAAACCAAGGGAGAGGGAGAGAGATGGCTGGGAGAGGGAGAGAGTGAGGGAGGAGGTGAGGGAGGAGAGGGGAGTAGGGGAAAATTATTTCAAAATGTTACATCTAGGCCCCTCCCCTTCTACTAACACAAATGCTACACTCCCTACTAACAATTAAGACCCAACACTTCTACACTAGCCCAACTAACTCGAATAAAATGCTAGGCATAAATATTATAACACATAAATTGCACACATAATTATTTAAATAAATAATAATTTAAATAAATAAACAAGCAATTAAATAAATAAATAATAATCATTTAATTACTAATAAAATAGAGCCTAGATTTCGGGTCGTGACACGCCCTCCAAGAAAAAGCGCTCCAAAATTTCAAAAGAAATATTTTGTTAAGGCTGGCCCATCTGACCCAAAGATGGATGCTATCCCAAAGAAAAGTAAAGAGTTTGTGAAAACTCACATGATTGGTGGCTTTCATCATTGTTCGATTTGTGATTGTTCGGGACATAAGGCCGTGGAATGCCTTTTGAGATTCACTCCCAATGCCAAAGGACGTAAGAATCCTAAGGTCAAGCAAGAGTGGGTCGTCAAAAGTTGCTAACTCTAGGACCCGAAAAGGAATAAAGGGGACCTGCTTTAAATGTTTATATTTCAGGTTCTTTGCTTCATGGCTGGATCTTCAAAAGCTAAAACGTATGAATGGATTCTCGATAGTGGGTGTTCACGACACTGGAGATGAATTCTTACTTGAAGATGTTCACGAAGAAAGAGGTCCCTCTGTAACATTTGGTGATAATAACAAAGGTCAAATTGTAGCATATGGAAAGCTCAAGAAAGACAAAGTGTGCATTGAAAGAGTCTCACTCGTCGAAAGGCTCAAGCACAATTTATTATCCATATCTCAATTCTGCGAAAGGATTAGAATGCCATTTCACCTCAACTCAATGTCTTATCAAGAATGGCAAAACTGGAGCTACATTACTCACGGGATATTGTAAGACAAATATTTACATTATTGATTTCCATAGTATGAACTCTAGTACTAATCTTTGTGTTGTAGCTAAAAGTGTGAGTGAAAATAGTTGGTTGTGGCACAAGAGCTTAAGTCACTTGAACTTCAAGTATCTATCTAAACTCAGCAGGAATAACCTTGTTAAAGGACTTCCCAAGGTTGCTGATCATTATGACAAGAAGTACGCCGCGTGTCAACCTGTAAACAACCGATAAAGTCTTTCTCCAGCAAGACCAATCCCTCAACTTCTAGATGTTTGCAACTGCTGCACATTGATCTATTTGGACCAATCACCACCGTAAGTATTAGAAGAAATAAGTATACTCTAGTTGTGGTGGATGATTATTCAAGATATACATGGGTGGAAATGATGATCTCAAAAGACGATTGTTATGACATTTTGACCACCTTATTCAGACTGCTCCAAACCCAAAAAGAAGATGACATCGTTAGTTTTCGATCCGACAATGGAACAGAATTCAAGAACAACGGTGTTGGTCGATATTGCGACGATCATGGGATAGATCAAAACTTCTCAACCGCTGGAATTCCTCAACAAAATGGCGTTGTGGAAAGAAAGAATAGGACGTTGATTGAAGCGGGAAAGACGATGATAGCTGATGCTAAATTGCCTAAGTACTTTTGGGAAGAAGCTATCAACACAGCATGTTTTACTCAAAATCATTCCCTCATCAACAAACTTCACAACAAGACTCCGTATGAACTATGGCGTGGTAGAACTCCCAACATTGCATTCTTCAAGATCTTTGGTTGCAAATGTTATATCCTCTACAACGGAAACGAACATAAAGGTAAATTTGATGCCAAAGCTGACGAAGGTATTTTTGTTGGGTATTCCAAACATTCTAAAGCTTTTCGTGTTTTTAATAGATCTACATTAGTGATAGTTGAATTTGTACATGTTACATTTGATGAACATTCTCTCCTTAAGCCACATTTGGCTCTAAATGTTGCTGAAGATTCTATTGAGCTTAATGAAACAGGTGCTCCTATTTATGATGCACCTACACATGAACAGAATCCATCAACTCAAATAAATCCATCTACATCAAATGCGCCTAATTCCTCATATAGCGCGCCAAATGGATCATCAGCTGCGCCTCCCTTAAATGATGCGCCTCTTGATTCTTCTCACGCGCCTATATCTACTGCTGCATCTGGTATTAACCCAAGTTTCAATTCTGAACCTGTTCAACCCCCTAATTTTGATGATTTTGAATCTGGTGAAGATGTACTAATTGAAGACCTTCAAGTTTCTACAACCCAACCTAACTTACCTCCTGAAATTCATGAAGTTAGAGGTCACCCAATCAATAATATCATTGGTGACCTGAATGTTGGTGTTCGTACAAGGAGAGCTACAAACTTTGATTCTTACACTGCATTTATCTCTCAAATTGATCCAAAGAAAGCTGATAAAGCGCTCCAAGATCCAAATTGGGTTGTTGCAATGCAAGAAGAACTCAATCAATTTGAACGATGTAAGGTTTGGACTCTAGTTCCAAGACCTCATGATCAAGGAGTGATTGGTACGAAATGGGTGTTCAGAAACAAGATGGATGAGAATGGAACCATCACAAGAAACAAAGCAAGATTGGTTGCTCAAGGCTATAGGCAAGAAGAAGGAATTGATTACGATGAAACTTTTGCGCCCGTAGCAAGAGTTGAAGCTATCAGATTATTTCTAGCTTACACCTCTCACAAGAACTTCAAGTTATATCAAATGGATATGAAGAGCGCGTTTCTAAATGGTGAACTCCAAGAACAAGTCTTTGTAGCTCAACCACCTGGATTTGAAGATTCACTGATTTGCTGTTTCTGTGCTAACAATGTCTGCAGGGGAAATGATTTTTTATTTAGGGTGAAGGTAGTCCCTTGAACCCACTGATTTGCAGGTACTACCCAGAATCGGGCGCCTCCATTTCTCTTAGTCTAACACGCGCGCCTCCCGAGTAGGCATCTGAATGCGCGCGTTTCTGGGCATTTCCCAGAAACAGAAACAGTGGACAGAATGGACAGTTTTGACAGTGTATGGGCACCAGGCCTGCACAGAACAGCTTTTATTTACTGTTCATTTTTATCGGTCACACGGGTGATTCGAAAGTTGTAAATTACGTGCTTATTTGTTTTTTTTTATTTCCTTTGAAAAAAAAATATTTTTGTCACGTGATGGACCTCACACTACGCGCACAATTCTTATCAACTGCTCACTATCGAGTCGCACAAGTCCAACCCCAAACTCGTCGAGGCCCGTCGTAGGAAGTTTCAAGCTCCACTCGACCTTAACTCTTCCGAAGCGGTAAACCTCAGCCCGTGGCGTAGTTCACGACTACATGCCGGGGGTGACCTTTAAGCCTCTCTTTAGCCGAGCACAAACCACACAATTCTAGTTAGGGTCTAACGCTCCGTGACCAAGTCAATTTCCATGTGCCGAGATTTCCCTAAACTAATGTCATCAAATCATACATACCGTTTTCAAAAGAAACAAATGGTTGTTATGGGACAAAATAAAACTCCGTCCCCAAAGTGGTTATAATGGACGAAAATAAAAAATCCGTCCCCGCATGTATGCTTTATGACATTAATTTAGTTTAATCCCGGTACATGTAGGATTCATAAGCATGGTGGAATCCGATGAGTATATGGGACCGCGAGAAGGTCTATATACTAGTGTGATGATTCCACTATTTTTCTAGAAACCCCAAAAAGGACCACGTCCTTCCGACTTTTGTAAATAAAAAAAAAGAGTCATTTTTCTTATGTGGTTGAGTCTTTTTCCTTTGTTTGTGGGTTAATTATTTTACTCAAAATATATTTGTGGGGCCAACCTAAGATCGACCGTGTTCTCACAATAGGTCCAATGGCTTCCAACAGCAACAACAACAAGGGTGAGAACATCTCCGTGTCTAACGAAAGGCTCTTCAACATAATAAGAGCCATGGGGGAACAAATGGATACACTTTTCGAGGATGCCCCCCGCAAGGATGATTTGTGGCAAGACCGTCTTGATCTCGAGAGGAAAATTCACAAGGAAGAAGTGTCCGAACTTAAGGCTCGTTTTCAAGAGCTCACCGACAGCAAGGAAAAGGTCCACGGTAAAACACGCTCAAGTGGCTCATCCCTCAAAAGTCACAAAGGTGCCACCAACGACCGTGTCTATACCCCTCTCAATGGCATGACCATCACCGAGGCCTACGAAGCTCTCAAAACCAAGGGACAAGTTTCTCCTCTCCAAGGGTACAAGCAACCACAACCATTACGTCGCAACCATGCCCACCATAAGTGGTGTGACTATCACCAATGCAGCGGTCATCTCACCGAGGACTGCTTCTCCCTCCATGACATCATCCAAGATTCGATTGACAATGGTGAATTTACCGTGGGTGAAGAACAACAGTCAGAGAGTGAGAATATGCAAGAACTCATCAAGGAAGGGGCTCAGATTTGAAATGGGTCCTCAACAAGAGATCATGCCACAAAGAAGACTACAATAACAATGGGGACTGCAACAACAATCTTCGTTTCTCTTTCTCTACCTAGAAATAGGATATAAAAAAAAAAAAAGAGTCAAAAGTCCTCCTAAGTGTGCATTAAAGTTTTCTCTCGTCCCACTTGTGTGAATGTTCGAGTCAATTATCAAATTAAAGTCGTTCTTGTCCTCATACACTCTTCCAAGTTGTTCAATTTAATTCTTGGCAAAATGATGAAAAGATGTCTAAACAAGTTTTAGAACGAAGGCCATCGCTTGAACGCCTAGGGGCTAAACATCGACGACGGCATCAACAACGAAGACATCAAAACATCAACGACGAAATCAAGACAAAGAAAGGTGGAGCAATGATCATGGAGCAAAGTTTTCAAAAGGCGATAATAATAATAAAAAAAAAAAAGCTCGCTAGGTTGAAATCCTCAAATCAACCTAGGCAAAAGTTAGAGCACAAAAAAAAAAAAAAATCCCCCTTCATTCAAAGAAGTTCACAACAACAACATCATTCCACCAAACGAGTTAACATCGACAACAATCACGACGAAGCAACAATTCATCACGACGAATGGAGAATCCACAAGAACTACGGTGACCTGATCCTCTACACTGGAGGAACGTAGGCAACCTTCGGGTCCGGTCTCATGCAAGAAAGAAGATATGTTTAGCCCTAGCGCGTTATGGTGATCGGCCTTCACCTCGAACTTGTCAAGACATCTTTGTACGATTCATTTGCCAATGAATTAATCACCTCAAGATTGAACAACTTTCCTAGATTTGGAATCACTTTCCGTTCCTTGTCGAGTCTAGGGCTTCTATTCTTTCTACATACTCCCAATTTCTCGCACTCAAATTGGGGTTTTCCTTCTCTTCTCTCTTAATGACTTACTTGCCTTCGTGAGTCATTCAAAAAAATATACATACATGAAGTCAATAAATACTAGGGACATTTCCCTAGTCGAGTCAATGTCACTCATCTTTAGTGACAAGAGGTCTTCACCGCAAAATCACATGTCTTATCTCCTCAGCCAGAGTCAATGCACACTTCGTCATTAATCGAGTCAAAAAAAAAAAAAAGACGCAAAAAAGATGCCCGCTAGATTGAAAACCCGAAAGGGCGGTCTAGGCAAAAAACAGGGTGCATCATAAAAAAAAATGAGAGAGTGAGAGAGAGAAGGGAAAGAGAAATGGAGATCTCCGGCCTCTAAGGAAGAAAACTGCACAAGCTCTACATTGGATCTCCTCAACATATCAATTCCCCACCTAGTCAACTTTGGGATTGCAAAAGGTACGACAAGATATGGCACCATCAAAGGTTGTCTTGGGTTATCGGCATCATTCTCCAGCAGTGTGCATTTTTGGGTTCATGAAAAAGAAGGCCCATGGTAACCAATACCCATCCGAGAACGAGCCCATCATAAAAGGGCACGAGGTTGCACAAATAATCCCTAGCTAGTCAATTGGCTTGGGAAGCCAATAGCAACAACATGTGTCTCTGTTTTCAAAGCTTCTTCAAGTATGTGCTTCTAAAGTACGCCGAAAGGCTCCCGAGAAATGGAGTAGCTCTTGCCATGTCCTCTCATGTTTGTTCCCTCGCACGAGGATGAGTCACTCTTGCTTTGTTCAACAAATGATGACCCCCTAGGGGCTATGTGACTCAAGAACAAGGGCTTCTTTTGCTTCGTTTGACAATCAATAAGTCCTAGGGGCTATGCTCGAGAAAGATGTGTTAGACTATCCTCAAATTCTCTAAAAAGGGATGACAAAAAGCCCTCTTGTCATGTGAGCCTGTGCTCATTCCCCCAATCAAGGATGGATCTTTCTCGCAATCAATGATGGCACTCTAGGGGCTACAGTCAAGTCTTAAAGGCTCCCTCGGCAAGAAGCAATTCACTTCAATGTCCCCAGCAACATTTGAAGCTTCTCAAGGGGCTTCGCAATCTACAAATCTTTTGGGCCACGGCTTTACAAGCAATTCAAGCAAATGGAAATATTGGGGCTTCGCGACCGACAGTCCTTTGGGGACAAGAATGCTCGACCAATGCAATGTAGAGTAGCGCTATGGCTCCATGAAAGAGATCAAGCTTCAATGGTCCCTCAACACTTCCAGTCAAAAGGCCTCTTGGTTTTAAATGAAGGCTACGATGATATGAATGAATTTGATGATTCTTGTTAGAACTCACAGCGAGATTCTGAAGGAAGTCTTAGAGAAAAGGAAAAAGATTCAATATGCTAGACTCACCCGGCTGGGTTATAGCGGGCAATGCCAATATGTTAACTCTATAAGCAGAGTTACGGCCAATCCCAATGTTTCTGCAATACAGCACCCCCTTCTCCAATATCAAAAGCTCAGGCTGCATCCAAAGATCCGTCGTCGGTTCAACTCAAGAAGACTCGAGCAAACATACCATTCGAGACTTTATCACGCCAAGACCTTATCATCTGCAACAACATCACCATCTCCCACGAGACGTCTCCCGAATACCGTACTACATTTTCAACATGGACCTTCCGCCATTTGGGTATCAACCACAAAAGGGCCATCCATCTCCAAGCAAGGGAAAGAAGGAGATCGCCTTCAAGAGTCCTACCCGATGTGGCATCCGCTCTCAATACAAAGCTAAGCCGATTTGGGGCTTCACATCGAAAGGTCTTCACATCCCGCCATCTTGAAGCCCACATGACATTTGGGGCTTAGCAATCTCCCGAAGCTTGGTATTAATAATCTTCTCTTGGGGCTTGCTCTCGTCAACAACAAAAGGCGATTTATCATAGGGCTATGCAAGATTGGCATCAAGGGAATTATAGGGGATTTTCAATCAATAACCCCTTATCTCGGCATCGAAAGTCTTTTGAAACCCCATAATTGACACATATCTTGGGGCTAGACATCAATTTTGTTGGACACCATGGCGACGACGACAAAATTCAAGCAAGGCAATCCGGACTTCGATTGAACATAACTTGATCTTGGGTTGGCTTTACAAACACACAATGGTTAAAATGGTTCACCCACGAACTAAAATTTTTTTTTCTCACGTGTGTGCATATTCTTTTCTTTCTAATTAAAAAAAAAAAAGATTTTATTTTCTTTTTTCTTTTCTTGCGCAAAATTATGTGTTTCCTTTTTTTTCTTTGCTCCTAGCATTCCTCCCCAGCACTCTCCACCATCCTTGAACTACGCTGGTCTGATTCCTTCCAAGGGATACGTAGGCAGCCTTTCGGCATGATCAACCTGTTGGGTTTCGTGGTCACATGCGCAGCGGAAGATAGGCATTTAAAATTTAATGAAACCCAAAGCCCATAGATCCATTCATATGATTACGTCAAATACATGCATAATGAATACTAGAATACTAACCCTTGATGACTTTGAATTTGCAACCTTGAATTCCATGGAAGCTTGAAATCTCGATCATGAACAAAGCAAGAATCACGAACTTTGAAGATGATGAATTTCACCCTCTAGCGGTATCCACACGCGAAAGAATATCAAGAACACTTGATCTTGGTTGCTAGACCAAATTATGAAACACGTTTTCATAATTAAATATGAACTATATGGAATTTTATTTGTGTATAATTTTGTTCTTCAATCTAGGATTTCTTAGAACAAAATAAAACTCTCTCAAACTCTTTGGAGACTCACACAAAACATTGGTAGTGATTTTGGCCAACTTAGGGATGTTTATATACAAGTTAGACCTATTCCAAATAGGTAACTTGTGTCTAAACCCGCAAGGAATCTCAATCAAAAAAGTCCAAAACGTTTTCATAATTTGTTTCCTTTTGGAATTAGGAAACCAGTCCCCGGTAGTACAGTGCGGCCGCCCAAGAACACTTGTGCGGTCGCCCAAGTCATCTGGAACAATATGGTATATTTGAGCCACACTGTGCAGCCGCCCAAGTCAAACTGTGCGGTCGCACACTTGCTCTGGAACACCCCCAAATTTCCAAAATCCCTTAATGGTCATTCGACCCAATATTCCAATATAGTCCTTTTAGGATTCGTTCTATTGTGTGTGACCCTCTAGGATTATACTAAGTTGGCAATGGGTTCAAACATGAAACCATAAGATATGATTAGGTTCTAGCAAACCGTCATACCTACCCAAATAGTATAACTAGATACAAGTTCGCATTCCTTTTAGAACATGTCATAATCCCTTTGTCCACGATGTCATTGAACACAAGTCATGGTCAACAAGTCAACTTGTATTGTTCAATACTTTTTCGATTCCGAATATGTTGATAATCCAAATGACATTGATCCAATCAATCCATTTGAGTTTGGCCAAACATTTCATCAACATCATTCCTTCGAGGGGCCCAAGCTTGACATCTCTCCGAAGAGGGACAAATCCATTTGGCTTATTATTCTTCCCTACGTGAATCCAATCATGCCAATCATACCCTTTATAACTACCGTGTTAAGACAGTGTTTGAATATGTCAAACATAATCTTCATCAAGTGGAAGACTATAATAACTTCATGTCTAAGGATTCAAATGACATAACTAATATGAGATTTATATATGACATCGACCATGACATAAATCTCATACCGCGGGTCATGTCCAGTACCTTGTTCAAAACAAGTACCCATAAATCTAACATGATCATCCCATGATCATTTAGCCTTTATACTAGTGCTTAACAAGCTCTAGGGACGGAGATTATTATAAGCAAACACGAGCCATAATAATAATCTTATTATCTCTTTATCATTATGAATAAAATGATAACTTATACAACGTTTAACAAACGTGCCTAGGGCACCAACACCAACAATCTCCCACTTGCCCTAGGCCCAATTCCCTAGGTATCCAATACCCATGGACCCAACATGACCATCATGTTTAGCTTGTGGAAGTCCCATTGTTTAGCGTGTCCGTAACGTTATCATTAGTAGGTACTTTGCATATACGTACGTCTCCCTTATCAACGATTTCATGAACGATAAGAGAACGCCTAAGTATGTGTTTGGATTTAGGATATGCCCTTGGTTCCTTTGCTTGGTCAATAGCACCACTATTATCACTAATAAAGTCTATTGAATTAGCAATACTAGGAACCATCTTAAGTTCACCAATGAACTTCTTAATCCAAACAACTTCTTTTGCAGCATCTAATGCAGCAATATACTTAGATTTTAGTCGTAGAATTAGTGACTGTACTCTTCTTGGAACCATTCTAACTTACAGCTTCACTATTATTTATAAAACCCGATTGCGATTTCTACCATTTTTGTTGGTTTGGAAGCATGCATCCGTGTATCCATATACATCGAGATCATCTTCCATCCCTCCATAGATCATAACAATTCTTTAGTCCTTCTAAAGTACTTTAAGAATTGTTTCACAGCCATCCAGTGATTCTCACCGGTTATCGGATTAATATCTACTCGTCATGCTCCAAGCATTTAGATATATCCGGCTTAGTACTTATCATGGTATGATGGATCCAATTACCGAAGTAAATGGCATCCCATTCATTCTCTCATGCTCATCATTTGTCTCAGGACATTTGAGTCTTTGCATAGAAAACTCCATGTAACATTAACAATCGTCTTCTCTTAGAATCTTCCTTGCGGAATCTTCTAATGACTTTGTCAATGTATGTACTTTGGCTTAATCAATCAGCTTCTTCGATCTATCTCTATAGATCTTAATGCCAAGGACATATGCAGTTTCATCCATATTCTTTATTGCGAAACACTTTCTTAACAAAGTCTTTGCAGACTAACGTGTAGGAATTTCGTTTCCAATGAGCAATATGTCATCCACATATTTAATTTAAGAAATATCACTATGCTCCCACTAATCTTCTTGTATATACAAGGTTCATCTTCGTTATTGATCAAGTCAAACTCTTTTGATTTATCAAAACGGAGATTCCAACTCCCACAAGTTTGCTTTAATCCATCCAATGGATTTCTGCAACTTTCATAATTTATCAGAATTTTCTTTGATTGTCAAAACCTTTGGGTTGTATCCAATACATCCTTAAGTGAGTTCCCGTTGAGGAACACTTGTTTTGACATCATTTTGTCAATTTTCACATTCCAAATATGAACATGTGACTACGAGAATTTTAGTAAATTTCTTTGCTATCCATGTAAAATTTTCTCCAAGAAAACTCATTCCTCTCATTTGGTTTTTACACCTTAGGTTAGAATGATCAAGTTCCAAACTTGATTATTATACATGGGTTGCCTTTTAGATTTCATGACTCCAAGTGATTAATCTAAATATGTGGAGTTGACATTGCATCTTTGATAGATGGTAAATACTTCATTCCAAATGAACTTTACCTCAACACTTTCTATTTCGAAATATCCAATATTTCTTGCAATAGATTGTGTCCTATCACGTACACAAGTTCTTGTATATCTTTTGAACGGACTTTTCACGACTCCTTGTGAAAACTTGTTCAACTTCCATCTTAGGTTAAAATATATATTTTCTAGGTCTCGAACCATTCGAGATACATTTTACTCCCACTGATTCTTTTAGAGATAAACCATTTATCTAGAAAAGTATCATCATAATCAACAAACCATTTGTTTCTTATGAGTAAAATTATATCCTCAAGTTTCCTTAGGATATCCCATGAAAGTATATTTATTAGATTTAAATGTGAGTGTGTCCCAGACAACCCCTTTCCAAAAGGTCTCACTATCTTAAATCTTTGCGAAAGGCAAACCGAGTTTCCTTTCATCTTTTAACCTCTCTTGATGGAATTCAGATTAGTATAATCATAGCGGTTTCAAATACATAACCCCAAAACAAATAACGGAAGATCTATTTGACTTAGTCATCCAATTAACCATATCCAATAAGGTTCTTATACTTCCATGCAGACACATCATTTAAAATGATGTTCTTAGTGAAGTTAATTTGTGAAACCATTTCACAACTTTAATGATGACTGTCAAATTCTTGGTTCAACTATTCGTCATTATGATCCAATCAGAATCTTTGAATAGTTTTACCAAGTATATATAAAAAAAATTCTTTTAGCATTGCTTCTTAATGCACCATACACATCAAAATGTATTAGGTCAATTAAGATATTAGCCTTTTACCAATCATAGTAAAGGATGTCTTGGTCCAAGTAAATAAGATTTGCATAAATCATGTGATTCCAAATCATATGACTTAAAACTCCGTCCCATGGAATTTTAGATATGCATCTTTTATTTATTTGATCAAAACAATAATGCATAAAGAATTTTAATTATTTATGTTATAGCCTTTATTACTTTGTTCTTCAAGATTTATGATATAAGATTTATTTATATGATAACACAATGAAGTAAATCATAATAAATAAACCACTTTTCTTATTCCAAACAAGAAATTAATACCCTTCATTATCTTTTAACAAAATAATGTTTTCTACTTCATCAGTAAAGTCACTTTACAAGTGTTCTACGAACAATGTTGCAACCATTGCATCATTACCGTTTGTAGATAAAACTTTACTATAAGTAGTCTTTCATTTTACTAATTATTCTGGTATCCAATACCCAATAATTAAATTTAGAAAGAATAATTTATAACATAAAATTCCCAAGTGGTAGTCCCAGTACCATTCCTTTTATTGATCATCCAGAATTTTGACTACAATTCTAAATGGTCAATCCAATTGCTATTTTAACAAATTGCATCAATTAGAGTTATTATTTTAACCATAATTATTTCTTTTAGGTTTGACAACTCTTGTCTTACCTTTCTTTTGGCACTTGGCCATTTTCCTTATGAACCATGAGCTCTGGAGAACCATTCTCCAATATCTTCATCTTCGCAGTTTTTAGCATGTTAATGCAATTCGAAGAAATTCTTATTCATTCTAAACATGTTATAGTCCATCACAAAGTGATTATAACTCTTAGTCAATGATTTAAGAATAAGATCCATGGCTAGCTCCAATCCAATTGGACTCCCAAGTTTCTCAAGATGCTCTTTGTAGCCATTATCTTAAGCATGTGAAGTTCCACTTATTACCCTTTACTCCTTTTGCAAGAAGTGAATGCAATAATGGTTTTATACCTCTCTTGCTTAGATTTCTCTTTTCAACATGTAACTCAACTCCACGCCTATCCAATAGGCTTCTACAAGTTCCAAACTTTGTTGGAGTTTAAGAACACATAATCGTGAGCATGCGGCAACTCACATTCCTAGAATCATACTCATGATTCTTGTGATTGTCTATTCCGGCATTGGGTTCTTTAAGAATAGGCCCATCAAGAATGTACAACCCATCTTCTTGCCTTAGAACCATTTTTAGGCTCAGGATCCAATCCATGAAGTTTGTACCATTCTCTTTGAAGCTCATCCTTCTAAAGGATTGATCGCAACGAAGTTAGTTGTCATTATCTACAACTCATGCAAAATTTCCAAAATTTTACAAGTACCAATCTCATTAAAGAGATAAATAATGTATTTTCCAAAAATACTCCCACTAAATTATATAACCTTCATATACATCCAATGTATAATATAATTTGAATGGGTTAAGATCCAACTTTAATTTAATTTTAAGTCCGCTATGGCGGATTACACAAAATCAAATTAATTAGGTAGACAACCCTGTCAATCATATCTCATATGACTCTTAGATCCTTTTATGAGATTCTTTTGAAATCAGGCTAAGATCCAACTTTAATCTAACTTTGAGTCCACGGAGGCGGACCGCTCAAAACCAAATTAATTAGGTAGACAATTTCTTGTCAATCATATCTCATATGATTCTTAGGGATCCAATTTTAAAAGCATGTTTAATCTCATCTTTGCCTAGGCCCAAAACTGTTTTGACGCCTTATTAAGTCCAACTATTTTAAACGCATAGGAAACTCTTATTCACTCATCTTGCTCATACAAAAGTAAAATCAATGCACCTCGCTTTGGCGAGCCCACATGAAAATACCCTTGCACAAACAAGTGTTTTAATCATGGCGTGGCAAGAGGACTTAAAACTTTCTTTGAAGGTTCATTACATATAGCATACAACACATTTATGAGCACACAAGATAAACATGTTACGCATCAAGTTTAGCCACTAAATTAATCTCTATTAATTTAAGCACAACATTTATGTGTCATTAGTTTCTCTATAATTATGAGGATGAGACTATTTCAACTTTGGTTATTATCTCCAAATCAAGACAACAAGAAGTGCGGTCGAACTAAGCCATTAGGCAACCACAATCCCGCACTAATTCAAGAAACCAAGAAAGTAGTCCATGTGGCCGAAACTAAGCAATAGATGGTCTCGATGAACGTAGGCCAATTGCATTCACAATTCCACATGGATCTCCAATCATTGAATCAAGAACTTTGTTTCTCAATTTTAGCAATTATGAACTCTTCATAATTCTAACTTCGTTTTATCTTTGAAACTTTGATTGCGATCAAGTTTGGGAAACACAATCTCGATGAACGTAGATTAGCCATCCAAACCTTGAACCAATCTTGGAATCACAAGACTAAAACAAATAGGAAAATCAAACCCCAAGATCCACACCTAAACCAACTACCCAAAACCATTCCAGATCAGCAGGTCTGGCCTGGTTTTGTTACTGGTTTTGTTGGACCTCTCGAAAATTCCAAATTCTGATTTCGACAAAAATCAGACAATCTGATCCTTATGTGCGGCCGCCCAAAACTCACTGTGCGGTCGCCCAAACATGTGCGGCCGCCCAAGTGATTTTGTGCGGTCGCCCAAACTGATCAGAATGTACAGAATTTTGAAGTTCGAAAATTTTGCCTCAAAATTGTTTTTTCCCTGATTATCAAAACTTTGATCCAAACAAAAATTAATAATCAACAATTCTGAATCCATCATAATATTTATTGCGATTGAATCGTGCGATTAAAGTTGTAAAACAATAAACCACATAAAATCACATAACACATAAACATCATATAATCCAATATTCATATCATGCTTGGCACATAAACAATTTATATACACACAACATGATCTAGTATTGAAATAATCAACATGAACGGGGCTCTGATGCCACTGTTGGGTTTCGTGGTCACATACGCAGCGGAAGATAGGCATTTAAAATTTAATGAAACCCAAAGCCCATAGATCCATTCATATGATTACGTCAAATACATGCATAATGAATACTAGAATACTAACCCTTGATGACTTTGAATTTGCAACCTTGAATTCCATGGAAGCTTGAAATCTCGATCATGAACAAAGCAAGAATCATGAACTTTGAAGATGATGAATTTCACCCTCTAGCGGTATCCACACGCGAACGAATATCAAGAACACTTGATCTTGGTTGCTAGACCAAATTATGAAACGCGTTTTCATAATTAAATATGAACTATATGGAATTTTATTTGTGTATAATTTTGTTCTTCAATCTAGGATTTCTTAGAACAAAATAAAACTCTCTCAAACTCTTTGGAGACTCACACAAAACATTGGTAGTGATTTTGGCCAACTTAGGGATGTTTATATACAAGTTAGACCTATTCCAAATAGGTAACTTGTGTCTAAACCCGCAAGGAATCTCAATCAAGAAAGTCCAAAACGTTTCCATAATTTGTTTCCTTTTGGAATTAGGAAACCAGTCCCCGGTAGTATTGTGCGGCCGCCCAAGAACACTTGTGCGGTCGCCCAAGTCATCTGGAACAATATGGTATATTTGAGCCACACTGTGCGGCCGCCCAAGTCAAACTGTGCGGTCGCACACTTGCTCTAGAACACCCCCAAATTTCCAAAATCCCTTAATGGTCCTTCGACCCAATATTCCAATATAGTCCTTTTAGGATTCGTTCTATTGTGTGTGACCCTCTAGGATTATACTAAGTTGGCAATGGGTTCAAACATGAAACCATAAGATATGATTAGGTTCTAGCAAACCGTCATACCTACCCAAATAGTATAACTAGATACAAGTTCGCATTCCTTTTAGAACATGTCATAATCCCTTTGTCCACGATGTCATTGAACACAAGTCATGGTCAACAAGTCAACTTGTATTGTTCAATACTTTCTCGATTCCGAATATGTTGATAATCCAAATGACATTGATCCAATCAATCCATTTGAGTTTGGCCAAACATTTCATCAACATCATTCCTTCGAGGGGCCCAAGCTTGACATCTCTCCGAAGAGGGACAAATCCATTTGGCTTATTATTCTTCCCTACGTGAATCCAATCATGCCAATCATACCCTTTATAACTACCGTGTTAAGGCAGTGTTTGAATATGTCAAACATAATCTTCATCAAGTGGAAGACTATAATAACTTCATGTCTAAGGATTCAAATGACATAACTAATATGAGATTTATATATGACATCGACCATGACATAAATCTCATACCGCGGGTCATGTCCAGTACCTTGTTCCAAACAAGTACCCATAAATCTAACATGATCATCCCATGATCATTTAGCCTTTATACTAGTGCTTAACAAGCTCTAGGGACGGAGATTATTATAAGCAAACACGAGCCATAATAATAATCTTATTATCTCTTTATCATTATGAATAAAATGATAACTTATACAACGTTTAACAAACGTGCCTAGGGCACCAACACCAACACAACCCATCATCCAGAATATCATCTCGCCGACACTCCTTCAAAGGCAAGAACAATTCATCATCACCAACATCATCATTCTCCATCCAAAGCATGGACATTCTTCATCAAAATCATCAAGGCATCCACCACCACAACACTAATCCATCCAACGGAAATGGTAACTGAAGGTATGAATACATCCGAGGCTGTCCTCAAATCACACCGCACACAAAATCACTTTCTTCATTCTTACAAAAATTCCCTCTCATGCAAAACAGCTTTCAAATCACATTGCACCACGAGCACAATTTCTCTTTTCATTTCACACTCCATGCATCTTCTTGCACAAACACATATACCTGCCAAGCACACACATAATAGGTACCACCATGAAGTCAACAGCATCCGCTACTCAAGGCACTTCATCCCCAGCAGAAAATGGTCCACAGTCAACCATGCCCGCATCCCCACGATAAAGTCAACAGCAACTGCAGCTCTAGACAGGTCCACGGTGATCCCGTAATTAGCAAACGGATCCCGCCATCAGCAAATGGATCCCGCAATCAGAAAACGGATCCCGCTTCAGCAAACGGATCCCGCTTCAGCAAACGGATCCCGCAATCAGCAAACGGATCCCGCATCAGCAAACAGATCCCGCTTCAGTAAACGGATCCCGCACCAGCAAACGGATTCCGCAATCAGCAAACGGATCCCGCTTCAGCAAACGGATCTCGCTTCAGCAAACGGATCCCGCAATCAGCAAACGGATCCCGCAATCAGCAAACGGATCCCGCATCAGCAAGCAGATCCCGCATTCAGCAAACGGATCCCGCCTCAGCAAACGGATCCCGCTTCAGCAAACAGATCCCGCTTCAGCAAACAGATCCCGCTTCAGCAAGACGGATCCCGCCAATAAAGCCGCTCACACAGGGAGCGCACCCCCATCTTTAACAATTTCAAAATTCCCCTCTTCCTTTAAATTGCGGCCGTGGTGGGCCGCCTCAAGCCACCACACCTTTTTTAAAAATTTTGTGGCCGTGGTGGGCCGCCTCAAGCCACCACACCTTTTTAAAATTTTGTGGCTGTGGTGGGCCGCCTCAAGCCACCACACCTTTTTAAAATTTTGTGGCCGTGGTGGGCCGCCTCAAGCCACCACACCTTTTTAAAATTTTATGGCCGTGGTGGGCCGCCTCAAGCCATCACACCTTTTTTAAAAATTTTGTGGCCGTAGTGGGCCGCCTCAAGCCACCACACCCTTTCCATCCGCGAAAGCCGCTTACACAGGGAGCGCACTCCTATCCTTTGTAATTTCAAATTCCTGCTTTATCCAGTCTTTGTTTTCTCTTGTCGATGTCCTCGGCGGTTGTTTTTCTTTCGTCGATGCGTTTTGCTTCGCAATCCACGTCGCCGAGGGGCTCTCTAGACACACCGCTTTGGACCTCTCACCCCGATTGCATACATAGTATTTTTATTTAACTTTTTTTTGTTAATTTCTGTTACTTCCGTTAAGTTCCTAACTGATTCCGTTAGTTTTGGACTAACCTGCATAACAGACTTAACTTTTGGAGTCATTCTGTCATTCTGTTATTCTCACCCGCGGGCGCCTCCGGTAATAGTCATGGGGCGCGCGCGCGTTTGGTCCAATAGGCCGGACCCGCGCGCTTCCCACTTTGGCAGTAACTGATAGCACCATTTTTCCCTCCCTTTTCTTATTTAGAAAATCTCTTCTTGATCACAAACACCTCTTTTTACATCCACATTCATTCCCCCTTATTTCATAACTCCCAAATCCTTTATTCTAGCCATTCTTCATAAAAACAAAATATTTCATTTTATTATTATTTGATTTTCTTTTATTTCTTTCATTAATTCTTTTATTTATCTTTTTCTTGATTGGTCAATTCCATTTCACATGGATTGACCAATTTCCCTCCAACCTTTCCCTCCTAATTTTACCTATATAAACCACCTTCTTCTACCTTAGAAAGGACCTCTTTTCCATCTCTTTTGGAACTCTTTTACACAAACTATACACAAATTCTCCCAACAAGAGTTCTTAACAACAAGACTCTACACAAATTGTTCTACAACAACACCATTTTTAAGTCCAAGTTTGAAGTCCTCTTTCTTAAGGTACTTTATTCTTCTTCTCTCATTTTACATGTCTTAGTAATGTATGCAATCCCCATCAATTGGGACATGACCAAATGACCACTTTACTACATTAAAGTTGGTTAAGGTTATCTCCCTACATTTTAATCTATACTTTAATTTCCTATCCATTTATTAATATAATTGTTACATGTAATCTTTAGCATAAATTAATAAATAAAACAATTCTCTTTTATATCTCTTTTATTTTCCCCTTTCTTTTCACTTTAATTGTTAGCACTTTTTATTGAAGGACATTTAACATTAGAACACCAAAAGTAGCAAGACCCGCGTAAGCGGGGCGGAGTGGGTGTTTAAGTACTTCCCACTCCGTCACCTAACCCCCGAACCCTTCTCTCCCGAATCTCTGGTTTTCGTACAAAAAGGCTATCTTTCTTAGGTTTTCTCGCGTTCCTCTAAAACGTGGGTGGCGACTCTTAAAATCAATTAGACATCCTAGGTAATTCACCGCTCTTGCCAAGCCGTGGTTCCCCGGGGTATCTACACCTCCCTGTCGGATATGTGAGGAAGATGTTGCACGGCATTGCGGTTGACATAACTGAGTTGCCGATGTTCTTCAGTTTGCACTCGGGGGATATCACGGTTCAGTCCTTTAAGAGGAACGCCATGGTAGTTTGCCTTTTCAGCGAGGTTCTATTCGTGACACCTCTTGGGACTGCGGATGCGCAGTTACCTGAGATTATCTTGCAGGAGAAGGAGCAACAGTTTAGCATAGTCCCTCTCATAGTGGGGGAAACCTTGCATGGCTTAGATGTGTTGCATCGGACAGGTTAAATGAAATGGGGAAGCCCCTTACTTTTGATTGTATGGCTTCGGGACCATTTCAAGATTTATTCTCCGGAGGGTGATCTTTCTCCTTTTGCTGTTCATAGGAGGAGACTGTTGACTCGGGATTTATCTGAAGATGGTTGGAAGACATTCTTTGCGTCTCGGTCATCGGCTGACATTGAGTGGTGTCTTCCCTCTTGGGGTCTCCGTCCCCTTTGTGGAATGTACCTCAGGTTTCGAGCATGTGATCCTACCCGGCCTGAGAGATTCTTCGTTCTACCAATCGGAGCGGGTTTTGAGGCAGTTTGGCCGCCAACAGATTACTCCTTTCCCAATGAGCGGGGCTCTTCGTCCAGTTTCATACATGGGTCCAGATTTCTCAGGGGAGCTTCAGTTGGCTTGGGGAGATGACCGCCATCGGTGGGCTTCCGCCCCCATTTACCGGGGTAGTATTTTTCTTCCCGAGAGTTATCTGGATTATCTATTTGGCACCCTTTATCGCGGCATCACTTGGGTTGACATGCTTCGCGCTGAGTTGCTAGGAAAGGACTTTGAGCCCAGTAGTGCTTTGAGATATAGAGAGGCTGCTGCTGATTCCCACAACATTCTGGCTGACCCTTTTGGCAGTCATTTGGATAACTTTTATGCTCGGAGGCGTGTCGCTGCTCAGAAGGTTTCGGTCTGCCTCAGTGTCCCTAGACCTCCCAAGAACAGTAGGATTGACAACCGTTCGGGCGGCCCTTTGAAGTTAGGAGAAAATTAGATTTTTCCTAGTACCCCAAGATTGTAATTAAGTAGACCACTTGTTAGGATTTAATGTTTTAATGTCTTTTATTGCTCAACATTATCCGTTGTAATGATCAAAATGATTTGAGAGATGAATAAAAATTGCATTTTGTTATGACATGATTGGGTAAAATTTATTGTTTTAGACCGCATCCGAAGGTTGCCTACGTTCCTCTCGTAGAGAGGCTCAGGTCTCCGTAGTTCAAACAAATGAAGACCATTTTTTTTATTTTTTTTGTGCACCCTGTTTTTTGCCTAGACCGCCCTTTCGGTTTTCAATCTAGCGGGCTTCTTTTTTACACGAACTCTAATATTTGCCTAGGCCGCCCTTGTGGGTTTTCAACCTAGCGAGCGTTTTTTTTTTTTTTTTTTTTTTAATGGTCTTCATTTGCTAAGCGTAGAACTTCTTGAGCTTGTCGAGGTGGACCTCCTTTGGCAATTGATCGCCATCCAAGTCTACAAGTCAGACTGCACCGCTGCTTAGTATCTTTTTGACCACATAAGGACCTATCCATCGAGGTCTCCACTTCCCAAGGGGATTCATGGCGTTGGGAGGATTTTGTCTTAGGACCAAGTCTTCCACTATGATGTTTCGAGGCTTCACCTTCTTGTTGAAAGCCCTTGCCATTCTTTGTTGATAAACCCTTATACGTTCAAATGCTCTTAACCTCTTTTCGTCGAGTTGGGCTAGTTGCTCGTATCGACTTTGAATCCAATCAACCTCGTTGACTTGGTTCTCGAGTAAGACCCGTAGATAAGAAACCTCGAGTTCGACTGGGAGTACGGCTTCAGAACCATAAACCAATGAGTACGGAGTTTCTCCTGTTGCTGACCGTATTGACGTGCGGTAGCCCCACAATGCTAGTGGTAATTTCTCGGGCCAATCCCTTCCTATTGAATCCATTTTTCGTATGATGACCTCGATTGTCTTATTTGCTGCTTCGACCGCTCCATTGGCTTGGGGACGGTACGGGGATGACTTGTGCTTGGTAATTTTATAATTAACCAAAAGTGCATCCAATTCTTTCTTAAAGTGAGAACCATTGTCGGAGATGATCTCATGAGGAATACCATATCAGCACATAATGTTGTTCTTCACGAATTCGGCCACTTTCTTGGCGTTGAGAACTCGGTAAGCTTGTGCCTCGACCCACTTTGTGAAGTAATCCACGGCTACTAGAATGAATGATTGTCTGTTACTTCCCATAGGATGGACTTTGCTGATGATGTCTATGCCCCAACAAGTGAACGGCCATGGCGTGGTCATGTTGTACAATTGTGAAGGTGGAGCATGTTGTAGATTAGCATGGAACTGGCACTTGGCACATTTCTTGACTTTCTCGATGCAGTCTCTTTCCATTGTAGTCTAATAGTAACCAATACGGAGTATCTTCTTGGCTAACATAATCCCATTTATGTGGGGCCCACACTCAACTTCGTGGACTTCGTGCGTGATTTCTTGAGCTTCAGACTCATTTGCACATAAGAGATTGATCCCTTGGTGAAGTCTCTTGTAGACTCGGTTCCCAATCAACACATATCTGGCGGCTAGCTTTTGTAATGCTATTCGAGATTTCCCATTGTTGTTCTCGGGGAAAGTGCCGCTGTTGAGAAAGTTTATTATGTCTGTGTACCACGGGGGGTTGTCTTGGACTTCATTGATCTCAATGTTCATGCAGTATGTCGGATTGGTCCTTCTTGAAATTTTGAAGGGTTTCACCATTTTTTGCATTTCAACCAATGAGGCTATGGTGGCTAAAGCATCGGCATAGCGGTTCTTGTCCCTCGGAAAATAATTGAACGTGACATCTTGGAACTGTTCAGCTAACTCCTCGAGGTGTTGCCCATACTGTTAAAGGATCGGGTCATGGATTCGCTATTTATCCGATGTCTGATTGATAAGGAGGAGGGAGTCACCAAATACTTCTAGATCTGTGACATTTCTTTCTAGGGCCGATTCTAGCCCCGCAATACATGCCTCATACTCGGCAATGTTGTTGGTAGCTTCGAATTCAAGACGGATTGCAATAGGAGTGTAGATGTCCTTTGGATCGACAAGCAACATTCCTATCCCATAACCATGCTTATTGGCAGCGCCATCGAAAAAAAGTTGTCACTTATTTTCCTCGGTTGTAGTGCAAATCAAGTGCTCATCGGGAAACTGTAAGTCCTCCCCCTTCACTTCGTCACACGGAAATTCAGCAAGCTGATCACTGAACACTTTCCCCCTGATAGATTTGAGTGTGACGTTAGTGATATCATAGCCGGTGAGCATGAAGTACCACTTGGCTATCCTTGTTGACATGAAAGGCCTCTCGAAGATGTAGCGGAGCGGGTCCACTTTTGCTACTAGCTTGATTGGAAAGGCTTCCATGTAATGCTTAAGCTTTTGAATGACCCAAACTAGTGCTGCACATGACTTCTCTAAGACGAAGTAGTTCTTTTCGCCTCCTTGAAATCGGCGACTGACAAAATAAATGGCATTCCCTTTTGTGGAGTCTCGTTGCTCTTGTGCTAGCATAACCCCTAGGGCTTCATCATTAACTGTGAGGTAGAGCAAGAAAGGCTTCTTCTTATGAGGTGGAACCAAAACTACAAGGCATGTCAAGTAATGCTTTACTTGGTCAAAAGCTTCTTGGCAAGCGTCGGTCCATTCTAGAGCCACATTCTTCTTGAATAGCTTTAAGATTGGCTAACACATGGAAGTAAGCTTGTGTATGAACCGACCGATGTACTAAAGTCTGCCCATGAAACCTTTGATTTCTTTCTGTGTCTTGGGAGGAGGCATGTCAATGATTGCCTTGATTTTTGAGGGATCTGCTTCAATTACCCTTTCTGTGACCATGTAGCCAAGAACTTTACCTCGAATAACCCCAAAAGTGCACTTTGCGGGATTGAGCCTCATCTTGTGTTGTCAAAGTCTTTCGAAGAATTTGCGGAGGTCGATCAAGTATTGACCGTCAGTTCCTTTTGAATGGATGATCATGTCGTCCACATAGACTTCAATTTCTTTATGGATCATGTCATGGAAAAAGTCTGTAACAGCCGTTTGATAAGTAGCCCCAGTGTTCCTTAACCCAAACGGCATAAATGTGTAGGAAAAGGTGCCCCACAGCGTTGTGAAAGCAGTCTTGTGTTGATCCTCCTCGGACATGAGAATCTGATTATACCCAGCAAAACCATCCACAAATGAGCGAACCTCGTAGGCGGCAGTGGAATCGACGAGCATGTCGATGTTGGGCAGTGGAAAGTCATCCTTTGGAGAAGCTTTGTTCAAATCCCGGAAATCCACACAAACACGGACCTTGCCGATGGCCTTTCTGACTTTCACGACATTTGCAAGCCATGTCGGATACTCAATAACTTTGATGAATCCCACACTGAGAAGCTTCTATATCTCTTCTTTGACTTGTAGAGACCATTCTGGCTTGATCTTTCTGAGTTTTTGCTTTGTCGGCTTAGCATCGTCTCTGATCGGAATCCTGTGCTCCGCGACCTTTCTATCTAAACCAGGCATGTCTTTGTATGACCATGCAAATACATCCACGAACTCTTTGAGCATTGCAGTCAATCTGTCTTTCTTTTCCCCCTTAAAGAAGCTTCCGATCTTAGTTTCTTTCGGCTCTTCGTCGGTACCCAGATTAACAACATGCAGTTCTTCATCAGCCCCTGGACCATTTTCACCACGACTACGGACCTGTTGAGCAAGTTCATTCAAGTATGTTGTGTTTTCGTGGTCTATTTCATCATTATTTGAATCGTTATTAACTAGTTCATTAGATTTGTTATTAGTTAATTCTTCATTCATGATGTTTGCAATCTCGGGGTACTCAGAAAGATCAAATTTTTTATTAACAAAGAAAGGGAACACACGCTCGGCTATGGCCTACATATCCTCTTGGGTGAGGGTATCAGAAACACTCTCGGACTCGAAAGTGAATGTGAACAAGTCTTCCTTTGTAACCCTGCGAGGAATGCAACCCATCTTCTCGACCAAGAATTCCTCGGATACTACAGGTCCCTTTGTAGAATACCACTTATCGATTGGTTCTGAGCTTGGATGGATCTCGCTGATGGTTTCCCTTCTTGTGTCGGTGTCGTAGATAACATTGATCTGGCACTCGTCCATGATGGCCAATTTTTTGAATATGGAGGCTAAATCCGTTAATTCTTCCCCCACGGTAATCTCTGTCTCGGACTCTATGGTTACTTTCTTCCCCCACCATTCTCAGGGCGACATGGGAGTTGGTTCCCCTTCGGATTTCTGAATCTCACAGTCGGCAAAGACTTCAAGACCGGGCTTTCTGATGCCCTTACTGTTAACCTATGGCTTGGGAAAGATTATGTATGGGACGTCTTCCCCCTGATGGACAAAGTTGTTAGTAGTGGTGCCCTAGGCACGTTTAATAAACGTTGTAATTATTATCATTTATTTCATATAAATAAAGAGATGTTTTGATTATTATTGTTGTTCATGTTTACTTATAATAATCTCCGTCCCTAGTACTTGTTAAGCACTAGTATAAAGGCTAAATGATCATGGGATGATCATGTTAGATTTATGGGTACTTGTTTGGAACAAGGTACTGGACATGACTCGCTGTATGAGATTTATGTCATGGTCTATGTCGAACATATATCTCATATTAGTTATGTCATTCGAATCCTTAGACATGAAGTTATTATAGTCTTCCACTTGATGAACATTATGTTTGACATATTCAAACGCTACCTTTAACCGGATAGTTATAAAGGGTATGATTGGCATAGTCTGATTCACGTAGGGAAGAATAATAATAAACTAAATGGATTTGTCCCTCTACGGAGAGATATCAAGCTTGGGCCTCTCGTAGGAATGATGTTGATGAAATGTTCGGCCGGACTCAAATGAATTGATTGGATCAATGTCATTTTGATTATCAACATATTCGGAATCGAGAATGTATTGAACAAAACAAGTTGACTGTTTGACCATGACTTGTGTTCAATGACATTGTGGACAAAGGGATTATGACATGTTCTAAAAGGAATGCGAACTTGTATCTAGTTATATTATTTGGGTAGGTATGACGGTTTGCTAGAACCTAATCATATCTTATGGTTTCATGTTTGAACCCATTGCCAACTTAGTATAATCCTAGAGGGTCACACACAATAGAACGAATCTTTAAAAGGACTAAAGTGGAATTTTTCAGTGTTTCTGGGCGGGCGACCGCCCAAAATGGACCGGGCGACCGGCCGAAGTTGGGCGAGCGCACAGTTTTCTTTGGGCGGCCGCACGGTACTGTCGGGAGGCAGATTCCTAATTTGATTAGGAAACGAATTTTGGACGGATTTTGACACAAGTTTCCTATTTGGAATAGGTCCTACTTGTGTATAAAAGACCAAATTCGGCCAGCACTCTTCCCCAATGATTTTGTGAGTCTCAAAAGAGTTTGAGAGAGTTTATTTTGTTCCAAGATATCTTTTGATTGAAGAACAAAATAATACACAAGAAAAATTCCATATAGTCATATTAAATTGTGAAAGTGTGTTTCATAATTTTGGTCTAGCAACCAAGATCAAGAAGCTCCTTGATATTCGTTCGTGCTGTGGATACCGCTAGAGGGTGAAACTTATCATCTTCAAAGTTCGTGTACTTACTTTCATTGTAATCAAGCTTCAAATCTCCACCAAGATCAAGGCTAGAATTCAAGGTCATCAAGGGTTAGTTTTTCCTCTATTCATATTGATGTATTTGATTTAATCATATGAACGGATCTATGGGCTTTGGGTTTCAAAATTTTAAATGCTAAATTCCGCTGTGCATGTTACATCGAAACTCAACAGTGGTATCAGAGCCCCGTTCATGTTGATTATTTCAATACCTAGATCATGTTACGTGTATATAAATTGTTTATATGCCTTGCATGATATGAATGTTGGAATATATGATGTTTATGTGTTATGTGATTTTATGTGGTTTATTGTTTTTCAACTTTAATCGCACGATTCAATCGCAATAAATAAATTATGGTGGATTCAGAATTGTTGATTATTAATTTTTGATTGGATCAAAGTTTTAATAATCGGGGAAAAACAATTTTGAGACAAAATTTTCGAATTTTAAAAATTCTGCACCTTCTGATTGCACCGGGCGACCGCACAGGTCATCTTGGGTGGCCGCACAAAGGGATCGGAAAGTCTGATTTTGGTCAAAAACAGAATCTGGAATTTTTCGAAAAATTCAACAAAACCAGTAACAGAACCAGTCCAGACTTGCTGATCTGGAATGGGTTTTGGGTAGTTGGTTTGTGTGTGGATTTTGGGGTTTGATTTTCCTATTTGTTTTAGTCTTGTGATTCTAAGATTGGTTCAAGGTTTGGATGGCTAATCTACGTTCATCGAGATTGTGTTTCCCAAACTTGATCGCAATCAAAGTTTCAAAGATAAAACGAAGATAGAATTATGAAGAGTTCATAATTGCTAAAATTGAGAAACAAAGTTCTTGATTCAATGATTGGAGATCCATGTGGAATTGTGGATGCAATTGGCCTACGTTCATCGAGACCATTTATTGCTTAGTTTCGGCCACATGGACTACTTTCTTGGTATCTTGAATTAAGTGCGGAATTGTGGGTGCCTTATGGCTTAGTTTCGGCCGTACTTCTTGTTGTCTTGATTTGGAGATAATAACCAAAGTTGAATAGTCTCATCCTCATAATTATAGAGAAACTAATGACACATAAATATCATGCTTAAATTAATAGAGATTAATTTAGTGGCTAAACTTGATGTATAACATGTTTATATTATGTGCTCATAAATGTGTTATATGCTATATGTGATGAACCTTCAAAGAAAGTTTTAAGTCCTTCATTGCCATGCCATGATTAAAACACTTGTTTATACATGGGTGATCTTGATGTGGTTTCGCCTCCGCGAAGTGCATTAATTTTATTGATGTATGAGCAAGATGAGTTTCACTGATTTAATGTGGGCTTGCCTCCGCAAGGTGCATTAAATTGAATGGTTCCTATGCGTTTAAAATGGGTGGACTTAATTAGGCGTCAAAACTGTTTTGGGCTTAGGCAAAAGAAGAGATTAAACATGCTTTTTGAAATTGGATTTCTCAAAGAATCTCATAAAAGAATCTAAGAATCATATGGGATATGATTGAGATGATCGTCTACCTAATTAATTTAATTTTTGAGCGGTCCGCCTCCGTGGACTCAAAAAATTAAATTAAAGTTGGATCTTAGCCCAATTAAATTATATTATACATTGGATGTATATGAAGGTTATATAATTTAGTGGGAGTATTTTGTTTGAAAAATACATTATTCATTTATTTAATGAAAAACGGGTACTTATTAAATTTTGGAAATTTTGCATATTTGTAGATAATGACTACTAACACTCAATCAATTCCGTTGCGATCGATCCTTGAGAAGGATAAGCTCCAAGAGAATGGTACGAACTTCATGGAATGGATCCGTAGCCTAAGAATTGTTCTTAGGCAAGAAGATAAGTTGTACATTCTTGATGGGCCTCTTCCTGCTGAACCAGAACCTACTGCCCCTAGGGCAGAAAGAGACAGTTACAAGAAACATCGTAATGATTCTAGAGATGTAAGTTGTCTCATGCTTGCTACTATGTGCTCAAAACTCCAACAAAGTTTGGAACATTTGGAAGCCTATGAGATAGGCGTGGAGTTAAGAGCCATGTTTCAAGAACAAGCTAGGCAAGAGAGGTACAAGACCATTGTTGCATTCACTACTTGCAAAATGAATGAAGGGCAACAAGTGAGTCCTCACATGCTGAAAATGAAAGGTTATGTAGAGTACCTTGAGAAACTTGGCTATCCAATCCCATTGGAGCTAGCCACGGATCTCATTCTTAATTCATTGCCTAAAAGTTATAATCAGTTTGTGATGAATTATAACATGCATGGAATGGATAAGAATCTCTCTGAGTTGCATGGGATGCTCAAAACTGCGGAGATGAAAATTGCGGAGAAAGGTTCTCCCGTGCTCTTAGTTCATGATGGGAAGAAGGCTGGTGCCAAAGGAAAGGGTAGAAAGTTGTCAAACCCAAGATAAGCAAGGCAAGTGTTGCCAAGGCTTCTGAGGCAAAACCCGATTCACAAAAGGATGCAATCTGTTTCCATTGTCAAGAGATTGGTCATTGGAAACGTAATTGCAATGCTTTCTTGGAAGAGCAAAAGAAGAAGAAGGGCAGCAAGGCTGCATCGACTTCAGGTATCTATATGATAGATATTCTACTTTCTACCACTGATTCTTGGGTATTGGATACCGGATGTGGTTCTCACATTTGTTTAAATGTGCAGGGACTAAAGAATAGGAGACTACTTAAAGAGGGTAAAGTAGACCTACGCGTGGGGAATGGAGCAAGAGTTGCTGCATTAGCCGTAGGGACTTATGAAGTCACTTTACCTTCCGGATTAATTCTTGTTTTGAACAATTGTTATTATGTTCCGGATTTAAGTAGAAATATTATTTAAATTTCTTGTTTGGATAATGAAGGCTTTATGTTTCTTATTGAGAATAAGAAATTTTCTATTTATTTAAATGATATGCTTTATGATATTGCTAATTCATTTAATGGCCTTTATGTCTTGAATGTCAAGGATGAGAATAATGACAATGTATATCATATAAATAAGAAATCTAAACCTAATGATGTAAATCATACCTATTTATGGCATTGCCATCTTGGTCATATTAATGAGAAGCGTATCTCAAAACTCCATGGGGACGGACTTTTGGATTCATGTGACTTAGAGTCATATGATACTTGTGAGTCATGTCTTCTTGGAAAAATGATTAAGACACCTTTTACCAAGTTGGGTGAAAGGGCAAGCGACTTATTGGGGTTGATACATTCCGATGTATGCGGACCATTAAGTAGCAATGCTAGGGGAGGATTTCAATACTTCATAACCTTCACTGATGATTATAGTAGATTTGGGTATGTTTACCTAATGAAACATAAAAGTGAAGCATTTGAGATATTTAGAATATTTCAAAATGAAGTAGAAAAACAACTTGGCAAAAGTATTAAGGCACTTCGATCAGATCGTGGTGGAGAATACTTGAGTCAAGAATTTGATGATCATCTAAAGAATTGTGGAATAGTTTCACAATTGACTCCACCCGGAACACCACAATGGAATGGTGTGTCTGAAAGGAGGAATCGAACTTTGTTAGACATGGTTCGATCGATGATGAGTCAAGTTGATCTTCCAATATCCTTTTGGGGTTACGCTCTAGAAACCGCTGCTTTCACACTAAATCGTGGTCCAACTAAATCGGTTCAAAAGACTCCATATGAGATGTGGAGCGGAAAGAAAACTTGTTTATCTTTCATGAAGATTTGGGGTTGCAAAGCTTTTGTCAAAAGACTTGTCTCTGACAAACTTGCACACAAATCTGACAAATGTATTTTCGTGGGATATCCAAAGGAAACTAAAGGATATTACTTTTACAACCGAGAGGACAACAAAGTGTTTGTTGCCCGAACTGGTGTCTTTCTAGAGAAAGAGTTTCTCTCCAAAGAAATCAGTGGGAGTAAAATAAATCTTGAAGAAATTCGAGACCCAGAAAATAACATTGAACGATAGTGGATCAAGAACAAGAACCACAAGGAGTTGTGGAACCTGTTCAAAATACACAAGCAACTCGCAGATCTAGTAGGTTACGATCCGAGCCCGAGAGATATGGATTTCTCGTAACGGATAGTAATGAGGTGGAAATCATTGAGAATGATGAACCGACAACCTACCAAGAGGCGATGTCTTCTCCTGATTCGGATAAGTGGCTTGGAGCCATGGAATCTGAATTGCAATCCATGCAAGACAATCAAGTTTGGAATTTGATTGATGCGCCCGAAGGTGTAAAAACCATAGGATGCAAATGGGTCTTCAAGAAGAAGACTGACATGGATGGGAAGGTGCATACTTACAAAGCTAGACTTGTTGCGAAGGGTTATAGGCAAGTTCATGGTATTGACTATGATGAAACCTTTTCACCCGTAGCAATGATCAAATCTATAAGAATTATGCTTGCTATTGCCGCATATCATGACTATGAAATATGGCAAATGGACGTCAAAACCGCTTTCCTAAACGGAAAACTCCAAGAGGATGTGTATATGACACAACCAGAAGGTTTTGAACAGAATTCCAAAGTATGCAAATTGCAGAGATCCATCAATGGATTGAAGCAAGCTTCAAGGAGTTGGAATCTCCGTTTTGATGAATCGGTCAAAGAGTTTGGATTCATCAAGAACGAAGATGAACCTTGTGTATACAAGAAGATTAGTGGGAGCATAGTGCTATTCCTTGTTTTATATGTGGATGACATATTACTCATTGGAAACGACATTCCTACACTTCAGCCTGTGAAGACTTGGTTAGGAAGTGTTTTACGATGAAAGATATGGGTGAAGCCGCATATATACTTGGCATTAAGATCTATAGAGATAGATCAAGGAGGCTACTTGGTTTAAGCCAAAGTACATACATTGACAAGGTCATTAGAAGATTCCGTATGGAAAATTCTAAGAGAGGCACCTTGCCCGTGTTACATGGAGTTTCTCTAAGCAAGACTCAATGTCCTAAGACAAACGATGAGCGTGAGAAAATGAATGATGTTCCATATGCTTCGGCAATTGGGTCCATCATGTATGCCATGATTTGTACTAGGCCGGATGTATCTTATGCTTTGAGTATGACAAGTAGATACTAATCCGACCCTGGCGAAAATCACTGGGTAGCTGTAAAAGCGATTCTTAAGTACTTGAGAAGAACTAAAGACTCGTTTTTGGTCTATGGAGGAATGGAAGATGATCTCGTTGTAAATGCTTACACGGATGCAAGCTTCCAAACCGACAAAGATGATAGCCGATC
Organism: Campanula takesimana; assembly: GCA_026119855.1. Classification (NCBI taxonomy): domain Eukaryota; kingdom Viridiplantae; phylum Streptophyta; class Magnoliopsida; order Asterales; family Campanulaceae; genus Campanula; species Campanula takesimana. The sequence continues at coordinate 47,739 of JAOWBW010001368.1, read as the reverse complement.
GCAATCGGGTTTTGTGTTTATGTTAAATGGTGGAGCTGTAAGCTGGAAGAGTTCCAAGCAAAGTACAACCACTGATTCTACAACGGAAGCTGAGTATATTGATGCATCAGATGCTGCAAAGGAAGCTATTTGGATTAAGAAGTTCATCACTGAACTTGAAGTGGTTCCTAGTATTGCTAATCCAATAGACCTTTATTGCGATAATAATGGTGCTATTGCTCAAGCAAAGGAACCAAGAGCACATCAGAAATCCAAACACATACTTAGGCGTTTTCATATCATTCAAGAGATCGTTGATAGGGGAGATGTAAATATATGCAGAGTACCTACTGATGACAATGTTGCGGACCCGCTAACAAAGGGACTTCCACAAGATAAACATGATGGTCATGTTAGGTCCATGGGTATTAGATACATGGGAGATTGGGCCTAGGGCAAGTGGGAGATTGTTGGTAGTGGTGCCCTAGGTACGTTTAATAAACGTTGTAATTATTATCATTTATTTCATATCAATAAAGAGATGTTTTGATTATTATTGTTGTTCATGTTTACTTATAATAATCTCCATCCCTAGTACTTGTTAAGCACTAGTATAAAGGCTAAATGATTATGGGATGATCATGTTAGATTTATGGGTACTTGTTTGGAACAAGGTACTGGACATAACCCGCTGTATGAGATTTATGGGTACTTGTTTGGAACAAGGTACCGGGTAGTTATAAAGGGTATGATTGGCATAATCGGATTCACGTAGGGAAGAATAATAAGCTAAATGGATTTGTCCCTCTACGGAGAGATGTCAAGCTTGGGCCTCTCGTAGGAATGATGTTGATGAAATGTTCGGCCGGACTCAAATGAATTGATTGGATCAATGTCATTTGGATTATCAACATATTCGGAATCGAGAAAGTATTGAACAAAACAAGTTGACTGTTTGACCATGACTTGTGTTCAATGACATCGTGGACAAAGGGATTATGACATGTTCTAAAAGGAATGCGAACTTGTATCTAGTTATATTATTTGGGTAGGTATGAAAGTTTGCTAGAACCTAATCATATCTTATGGTTTCATGTTTGAACCCATTGCCAACTTAGTATAATCCTAGAGGGTCACACACAATAGAACGAATCTTTAAAAGGACTAAAGTGGAATTTTTCAGTGTTTCTGGGCAGGCGGGCGACCGCACAGTTTTCTTTGGGCGGCCGCACGGTGCTGTCGGGAGGCAGATTCCTAATTTGATTAGGAAACGAATTTTGGACGGATTTTGACACAAGTTTCCTATTTTGAATAGGTCCTACTTGTGTATAAAAGACCAAATTCGGCCAGCACTCTTCCCCAATGATTTTGTGAGTCTCAAAAGAGTTTGAGAGAGTTTATTTTGTTCCAAGATATCTTTTGATTGAAGAACAAAATAATACACAAGAAAAATTCCATATAGTCATATTAAATTGTGAAAGTGTGTTTCATAATTTTGGTCTAGCAACCAAGATCAAGAAGCTCCTTGATATTCGTTCATGGTGTGGATACCGCTAGAGGGTGAAACTCATCATCTTCAAAGTTCGTGTTCTTACTTTCATTGTGATCAAGCTTCAAATCTCCACCAAGATCAAGGCTAGAATTCAAGGTCATCAAGGGTTAGTTTTCCCTCTATTCATATTGATGTATTTGATTTAATCATATGAACGGATCTATGGGCTTTGGGTTTCAAAATTTTAAATGCTAAATTCCGCTGCGCATGTCACATCGAAACCCAACAAAAGTAACCATTCAGTGTCTTGCGATAAGGCCTCAAATTGGGAATATTATAATGACGGCCTTCCCTCCGAGCTCGGGCCTTCTCATGCTTGACGGCTTGCTCGTACTTCAAGTCATCCTTAGAAGGCTCGTACCCCAATCCGAACTTGTTTTTGACAAATGGGACCTCTACGGGTTGCATTCTCCCTTGTTGAAATTTCCCTAGAACTAAACCAGGGAAGTAATTCCCCCCTCATTATGCATGATCCCGATTCTCCTGCCTATTCTAAATTCTTCTCGAACTACACTGACCTGAGCTTCTCACATTGAGAGGAACGTAGGCAATCTTCGGATCCGGTCTCAATCACTAACACACTACTAACACCGCATCATGATAGAAAGACCGATCAATTCGGGCAATAGGAGTGATAACGTTCAATATTCTTCTCTTGTTGTAATTTGACCCCCGAACCCACTAAAGATGCTTTTTTCAATGTTTTGGCTCTAATTAAAACGGCATGGCGACTCTCATAATTTTAATGTCGTTATGAATATTCCCTTTTATAAATAAAAATAATCACAAGATACTTCCCATGCGTCGCTTCATCGGAAAGGGGTATTCACAGTGGCGACTCTGCTGGGGACGGCTTTGAAACTTTTTCAAACTTAGTGGGTCTAACTTTCGTCACATCATGATGCTTGCCATGTTAACACATGCACACACTTGCCATGTTTACACATGCACACACCTGCCATGTTTATACATGCACACACTTGCCATATTTACACATGCACACACATGCCATGTTTACACATGCACACACCTGCCATGTTTACACATGCACACTTGCCATGTTTTCACGTGCCCCCTACAGTTAAGCCATGTTTACACATGCACCCGCGCACTCCGCCATGTTAATACTTGTACCTTGTACCATGTACCCTTGTTATCTTCGCTTTAGTATTAGGGTCAAACAAAACTATGCTATGCTCCCTTGTACATTATTCTCTCTCTCTCTCTCTCTCTCTCTCTCATGCATTGCATCGCATCATTCAAACGTTCAAAACTTCTCTCTTTTCTCCCTAAAAAGAATTAGTTTCTTGCCTCACACTACCACTAGTCCGTGTCAGCACTGCACAGGTCCCCATTACCTGGAGTATTCGATGTGCAGGAATTTGTGCGCTACTGTCGCACTCTTTTCGAGTCACTCGTTTATTCCACTCACCGTATACGGTGGGAACCTTTTACCTAACCCATGTCAACCCACACTAGTGTAGGTAACACACCTAGGTTTTGACCGGTTGGTTTGGCTAGCTTTTCCTTAATAGTCAATTAACGTGCTGTCCATGTCAGTCATCCCCAAGTCAATGATGAATCGAGATCTTTTGAGAGGAAGTGCACAAAAAATTGATTTCCCTACAAGGGACGTGCCATAGTAAGATGAGTGTTTGTTGTCAAGATCTCCGCTCATCATTAACTTGTGTAGGATGTAACCTAGACACCACGATAAATGCCTTTAAGGAAGGGTTAGTCGTAGGATCCGATGGTTGGTGGAAGCCGCTTGCCCTATAGGACCCTCGCCCAAATTGTCCGTTTGGGGGTGTGCAATGAAAATGAAAAACGAGGGGTCTATAGACGTGGTGATGGCCTCCACTAATCGTAGTCTCCTAGCTAGTTGCGAAAAAGGGGTACCCCTTCCAACCAATTAAGATGTAAAAAATGTATGTTTTTGTAAATTAAAATATACTTTGCATGAGCCTTCCCCTTCTCCTAAAAGCTTCATTGCCCTTCAACCTTTCATCAAAGCAAGTTTGGATCCGTTCGGGTGGTCGACTACAACGTGAAGCTTCTACTCCGTCCACGTTCTCAGTCTCGTCATCAGCAATGTCAACTCCCGCTTCCTCTTCAGTCCTTGTCCCTCCTACTAGTGCCGCCGAGCTCAACACCGAGACCACTCTCAATGGTATTCCCCCAAGCCTCCAGAACTTCCTCGCCTGTCTCGAAGCCAAGATAAAGAATCTCGAGGAAAGCAACAAGATTTTGGAAGACCAGAACCAACTGTTGAAGGGCCACATTCAGCAAAAGGTGACTAGGATGGTGCCCGATGGTAAGAATTTCATTTATGTCGAGGATGAAGAGGTCAATACCAACTGTCCCACCAATACCAATGCCACTGCCTTCCCACTCCCAAGCTACCGCAATGTTCCACCTCCTTCTCTCTACACCCAACAAGGTTTCACTACCATGAGCAAAAACAAGGCTGTCTATGAACCTTCCCCTGAACTGCTTGGCGGCTACCTCTCTGCTAGCAAACTACCCGCACCCTCGTTGCCTCTAAGTATTGGGATGGCCGCTGCTACTACTTCCACTACTCCTCCCGTCATTCTGTCAGAATCTATCACCGACATCTCCAATCACCATGTGGTCACGGCCATGCAAGAGCAAATGCGCAAGTTGATTGAGACCGTGGATAAGCAAAGTGCACCGACTACCAAGACAATCAACCCTAGCCAAGTGGGGGCTCTCCCCAAAGATTTCAAGATGCCTAAAGTGGCGATGTTTCATGGTGACTCGTGTCCTAAGACTCATTTGGATAGTTATGTGTTGGCCATGAGGGGTCGTGACTTCACCAACGAACAAATGGCTCGCGTATTCCATAGCACTTTGGATGGTATAGCTCTGCGTTGGTTCTTGGGGCTAGAACCAGGCGAGAGGCAAACCTGGGATCAAATTAGTGTCGTTTTCTGTGAGAAGTATCAAGCTAACTTGGATTGGCATGTGAATCGAACGGATCTTGAGAACACTATGCAAAAGCCCGGCGAGGCTATTTATGATTTTTATAAGAGGTGGAATCATCGGTTGTGCGAGGTCCAATACCCACCAAAAGCAAAGGAACAGAAACAGATATTCTACAAATGTTTATTGCCTGAGATGAAAGCAGCCATCGGCAATGTTTATTTCCCTGACTTGCGGGAAATGGTTGACGCCGGAGTAAGGTACGAACAGGGTTCACTGGGATTGTGCCGCCAAAGGAAAGTCCAAAGACCAACAACAACAACTCCTTCCGCTACAAGGTTCCTACTGTGCCTGCGCCTCCTAGGGGTGGAAAGGATGCCGTCGGCCAAGTGAATATGGTCCAAAATGAGGTCCCGCTAGATGCCCAAGCCGTAACAAGGAATGGGGCTCCACAATAGACGGAGTATTTTGATGATTTTGGTATGCCCATGGGGAAGGTCTTTGACGTGTTAGTTAAGAGAGGTCTCATTAAGCCGCTAGAGAATTACCAACCCGCCAACCCAAGGACTGACTTAGAAGATTGAGAAGCCGAAGGGTCCCAATGTGTTGAAGAACCCTCTTCCTAACAATGGGGGTGGGGTGAATATGGTGCAAACATGCGAGATCAGTATCCTAGAGCTCATGGATACCTTTGACAAGATAGGGCTCACGATGGTGGATATCTTCATGGCATTTGTGACGTTAGAAATTCTCGAACCATTAGAAGGACACCTCCCCCGCCTTGGTTGCGATTTGCCAAAGTTTTGCCACTACCACAAGTGCACCGGTCACACTACCGAAGAATGCTTTGAACTCAAGAAAGCCGTGCAAGAGCTCATCCACAAGGGAGTTGTCGAAGACCCTAGAGATTATGTAGCTAGCAATGTACTCATGGTAGAACTTAGTGAGATCACTGATCCGGCCGAGCCTGTTGTGGCGGACTGTGATGAGATGGGTTGTATTTCAATGATTAATAATAAAGAACCTTCTTGCTACTTGTTGTCTTTAGAAGAACTAGTTAGTGAAGTCGAATCTCTAGAGGAAGAGAGTCCCAAACCCTCTCAACCTCTTTCTTGGGCCGAAATCTTCGAGGAGGCCGAAAGGACCGAAGTTTCGCCCCCTTGTCGTGACACGCCATTGTCTTTGGAGGAGCTACGTGCAGAAGTTTGTCTCCTTACAAGATACGGTCAAGTGTACCAATCCGATCCGAAGGGAGCAAAGAAAATCTTTGGGAAGGAACCCGAGCAAGCCGACCTAGACAAAGAAGACCCTATCCTCACTCAACTCAAACAACCCAAGCCCATATTTCAATATGGTCCCTACTCACCTCCTCCCTAGCCCATCGCCTCATGCTTGAGCAAAACCTCGCCGCCACTATGGTCCCGTCAAACACTACCCCAGAGAACGTCACGCACATGATTGGGAATATCCACTATGGAAACATCATCACTTTCTCGGAGCTAGACAAGCCAGTGTTTGGAGTTGATCACAATGAACCCCTGTACATCACTGTGGAAGTGGATGGCAAGAAGATCCCTCGTGTATTCATTGACAATGGTTCTGCTATTAACATCTTGCCGTAAGGGATGATGGATGTAGTCGGTGTCCATGGTGTGGACTTGAGCCCGTCTAAACAAACAATCAAAGCTTATGACTCAACCTGTCGCGCGGTTATAGGCGTTCTCACCCTGCCCATCACAATCGAAACCAAAATCCTACCCACCGAATTCCATGTCATAGACATTCCCGCAACCTTCTCACTCCTGCTCGGACGGCTATGGTTACACCAGTTAGGCGCAGTTCCCTCCTCCTTGCACCAATGTGTGAAATTTCAATCCGGTAATGAGGTGACAGTTGTCTACAGTGATTTAGTAATGGCCCAAGGGACGGACACCAAGGGCATTCCTGTTTTACAAATACACCTGTTGTCAAGATACTACGTAATATGGGCTTCATACCGGGGCTGGGGCTAGGTAAGTGCTTGCAAGGTCCCACAAGTTTGGTTAAAGAGATTGACCACCGAGGATTGTTCGGTCTTGGGTATACTCTCACTCCCGAAGACAAAGCAGAACAGAAAAGGATAGAGTTCCTTAAGAAAGTGGGGCTTTCTCATAAAAAGCCTGAGATGCGACCATACCGCCTTTCCCTTAATAGTTACTTCGTTAAGGAGGGCGAGGAGTTTTCGTGTTTCGAGTTCGCAGAGCTATGGTTTGACCACACCGGTAAGTTGCAGAAAGGGTTCGAGATTTTCAAAGACGTGGAGTTCGACCGGTCCAATCTGAAATTTAGTTACATGGAGCATGACAAAGCCACTGGCAGAATTCGAGCTGTTAAGGGTGAGTACACCAGTAAGACCGCAAGTGACCTAGCCGATCAGCTCGCATCATCTTCCATCAACAAGCCAGCAATAGAAGCCGCAGAAACTCCGATTTTGACTGAGACGTGGGACGGCCAATATATGCTTCAACATCTGGGTAATCTGGGGCTGCACGAAGACATGGTTGCCGTCATGGGGGACGATTCTGAAGATGAGGTGGACCCAAGGACATTGGTGGTGCCTATGACGGGTAAGCTCAATAACTGGTGCACAATCGGAGGTCCCATAGCTACTCCCGAGTTTATGGCAGACACACTGGGGCTGGTTCCTTCTCCTGCTGTTCCCTTTTCCACCACTCCTGCAGCGTCGCCTGTCACTACTCCTAGATCCCTTTCCCCCGAGTTTAATAATTTATCTTTCGAGTTTGAGTCTGTCACAAACAATGTACTCCCATTTTCCATGAATGAAACCCTCGACCTTTCCGAGTATCCCCCCGTAGTCACTCTTTCATATGATAAATTGGCTAAAAATCAACTTAATGATACACACTTAGTTAATAATGATTCATTTGAAGAGCCAGACACAGACCAATTAAATAACGAATACGCTAAAGAAATCTCAAAACATGTTATCAATCAAAACGCGTCTCGAGCCCAAGCTGCCGATGAGGTGTTAACATGTGTGAATTTGGGAATCGAAGCCGAGCCAAAGGAGACACAACCCGAGGATATCTTTAACGGAAAAGGCCAGGTCGAGACAACCGAGGAGGACCAATAAGCGACCCCCTCCACAACCTCGTGGAGGACCATCAGTCGGCGAGTTCGATCCGTGTTGAGAATGCAGTCTCCTCGAAACGAAGCCGAAAAGGAAGAACTCATCAAGTTACTGCAATACCTCAACCATTTTACAACAGTGGGGGAACCGACACTCAGAGAAATAGAAACGGCCCGCGACCAAGAATGGAGTTCAAGATGTGAGTTCCCGTTATGCTGCCTCAAGGAGTACCTTGCAAATACCCCAATCCTGCACCCGGCACATGGGAATGAACTTCGGACCCCAACACCAACGACAGAATCGTGGCCCTCGCGCCAGGAAAAGAAAATCAGTGAAAAACTGCAAAGATTTTTGGAAAAATACCCCCTCTCAGTCCACCGATACAGAAGAATAGGGACCCCTTTCGCAAAATTGTTCGACCAAATGAGACGAATGGGCAAGATGCAGCCTCTAGGAGAACATTCACTCCTCTCCGAATTACCACCCCTTCAACCATTTGAACCTACCAAAAGTTGCTCTTACCACCAAGACGAAGGCCACGACAACAACGACTGTGTCGCTCTACAAAGGAGAATCCAAGGCTTGATGGATGAGAACATGCTCACCGGCGTGAGAGGATTTTGGTTCTATAGGGAAAGCGAAAACTTAGAACTCCTCGGTTGCTGCGAAATTGAGCCTTATGTGAGGAACGGCCCAGAGGTACTCTCGCACCTGACTGCAGAAACGATTCAAGACATCTCAAGAGAAATAGAGGATTTGAAGCAACGCGTCGACGCAATGACCAAAGCTCTAGGCACGCCACAAGACTAGACAGAATGGCAGATTTGGATGGTAGCCCGCTCAAGGAACCAGTCAACATCAGCAAGCTCATACGCTACTACGACCTAGTACAACCCCCCTCTCTAAAAAAAATAAATAAATAAATAAAAAAAAATGTTTACTATGCAAAAAGAAGCCCGATAGACTGAAAACCCGCAAAGGGCGGTCTATGCAAAATAAGGGTGCGTACAAAGCTCGCTAGATCGAAAACCCGCAAGGGCGGTCTAGGCAAAAGTTAGAGCATTCCCCCTTCTATATTCCCTTTCTCTAAAATCATTCTAGTCCGACTAGAGTGAACTACGGTGACCTGAGCCCCTTAGTCCTATTTGTAAAAGGGGAATGTAGGCAGTCTTTCAAAAGGTGCGGTCTAAAAAAGCAAATAAACATCCAAATCCTGTCACAAAGCAATAAAGATAGAAGTTGTATTGACACGCCCCCAGGTCCCGGGATCCCCTAATAGAACCTCGAACCTGGATGGGAGTGCCTAACGAGGAACAAGAAACTTAACAAGAAACTTAATGACATTTTTTTAACAAATTGACATGATATATATACTCTAGAGTAAGGAGCTATACTAGCTCACAACACGAGTTCTAGACAAGAAAATTTAAAACCAAACCGTAATACATACACAGCGGAAACATGCCTAGCACATAAGCTGGCATTAAGAGTACTATACAAGATGTCTAGTGACAACAAGAACTAAACAAGACTGTCTACCCCAAAATAAGAGGTTATACAACCCAATACATCGTCCTCACCAAGTGTAAAAGGACACAAGCCCCAAAACAATCACGACCTGCGAAGCAAGCTCCCAACTATGTCGAGCCTCACTGCGCACTATCCTTCCTTTCCTAGGGGGGGGGAACAAATAAAGGGTGAGATAAATCTCAGTAAGCTATTAGATGCAACTACATGACATGCTATCATGCAATTCAGATAGATACTCAAGTAATCATTTATCAAGTATCATCAAGTAACAAGTATATGAGAGGATAATCCACTCATCAAGTAGCACATCAGGCTAAACAAGCAAGTTATAAGGATATTGCTTCCTTCCTTATTCCTCCCAAGAATACCATTGTTGTCGAAGCTTGTATTTCTTTGACAATCACGATCAATAACAGGAACTGATTATTCAGTATATATCAGAAGACCCGGTAACCAGTGTTATTCCCAATATCAGTACTCATGATTATTCACGAGGTGTTCAGGACGGGAGTTTAATTCACTTAAGTCAGGCTTATTGCTCCAACTAAGGAAGCTATGCCCTTACTATGGCCGGTAGTAAGGGGTCGGGCGGAAATACATAGGGACCCGATTGTCACTTAAACCCCAGCTCTCGGGACAAGCGTGAACCTATACATTTTCGAACAAGCAAGGAGAACCAGCTGTACTCACACAAGAAAGTACAAGTAGATATTTACTTGAACTACGGGAGAAGAACTAATCCAAAAGTAGTGGACTAGCTCACAAGGAACATGCTTCAAGTAATCAAGAAGTCACCTTGTATCAAGCAACTATATGCAATGTTTGCACATACACAACAAGAACATGTCTCATACACGTTAGTGCTTGTTTATAGCACTTTCAAGTTCACTACCATACATATGTATTGGTGTCAAGTCAAGTCAAGTACAAGATTTTATTATCTTCTATTCAAGTCTCAATCCAATTCTTTGGATGTTCAAGTCACGTACAAGATTTTAAGGTCTTATACTTCAAGTTATATCCCAATCTTTGGACATTCAAACAAATATAAGAGTTATACATTTACTCTTACCAAATCCCAATCCTATTCTTAGGATGTTCAAGTCTAAGACCTTATGCTAACGTCTCTAAGGTGCACAATCATTGGATTCACAACAAGTATAACACATTAGTGCTTGTTCATAGCACTTTCAAGACATAAAGAAGAGATATTACTCTTATACTTATGTTCTCATTTTAATTCAATGAGTATACATATTTAAGACCAAGTCTGATGCCCCTAAGGTGCCACAACACTTGCTAGGACATCTTATAATAAGGTTATACACCTTAACTAGGGTTACTTCCAACTTATACAAACTTTAAACAAAATCTTTGTTTTTCAGATAACTGTGAGGTCGCCCAAAATGGACTGTGCGGCCGCACACAAACATGTCAATTTCTTTGAAAAATCCTTCAGAAAGATGTGCGGTCGCACACTCAATTTTGTGCGGTCGCACAGTGTACTAAAATGCGAAATTTTAATTCTTTCCCAGGTTGAAATATTTTCCGTCCCAAACGTAGGAGTAACTTATTACTAACCATTTGACAACTCCAAAATACACTAACATGCTCAATTCACTTAATCCAAGTTCTTTCAATATGCTACACAGGGAAATATACTCCCTTTGTCCCAGATTTACAAGTACCACAAAAATCACCCCAAACACAAAATTAACAATCACAAGTATTGAGAATAACATTTATGCATGTTATTACAAGCAAGGGGGAGCTAATAACTTACCTAGTCAAAATTCAAGTTGACCCAAACTTATTTCTGTTCGGCCTGGAACGCTCTATTCAATGCCACGAATATTAATCCGGAATCGGAATCAAGAACAGAGGGATAATTAAACTCGAGGAGTCGGGAATAGGCAAAACTTTTAACCCTAGCATTTAGAACAGAGAGAGAGCGTAAGAAATTTGGGTGAAATGCCTTCTCAGGCAACCCAAGTCTTGATATACTTAACAACTTTCAAAGAATTGCACTTAGGCCCCTCAAGTTTCACTTTTAACAAAAAGACCCCTAAAGTCCAATTTTCACAAATGACCCAAAAGTCAAAACTAGACATTTAACCACCTTAACTATTTAAAGCAGTTAAAACTTTAACCCAAGTAAAACTAACACATAATATGCAAGTTCAAGTATTTAACAAGTATGTCAAATATTTAACAAGAAATTCGATGGGTGTTACATCCTCCCCACCTTAAAGAAAATTCGCCCACGAATTTTACTTACCAAAGTTTTCAAATAGGCTCGGGTATTTATCTCGCATCTATTTCTCGGTTTCCCAAGTAGCCTCTTCAATTTCATGATTTCTCCAAAGGACCTTCACAATAGGAATCCTTTTGGTACGCAAAACTTGCTCTTTCCAGTCAAGAATTTCAACAGGCTGTTCCTCATAAGATAAATCAGGCTGAAATGGAATAGCCTCATACTCAAGAACATGTGATTCATCAGCCATATACTTGCGAAGCATAGATACATGGAATACATCATGAATACCAGATAAAGAAGGAGGTAAAGCCACTCTATAAGCCAACTTACCAACTCTTTCAAGAATCTCAAATGGACCGATATAACGAGGAGATAACTTTCCTTTCTTCCCAAATCTCTTTATACCTCTACGAGGAGAGACCTTCAAGAATACAAAGTCACCTACCTGAAATTCAAGATCACTTCTACGATGATCTGCATAACTCTTTTGTCTACTCTGAGCTGTGCGCAATCTATCTCTAATAAGTTTCACACTTTCAACTGACTGTTGAACCATTTCAGGACCCAAGAGTCTAGCTTCTCCCACTTCATCCCAACATATAGGAGATCTATATTTTCTGCCATAAAGAGCCTCATAAGGAGCCATTTCAATGCTAGACTGAAAACTGTTATTATAAGCAAACTCAGCCAAAGGAAGATGAGTATCCCAACTGTCTTTGAAATCAATAACACAAGCACGTAACATATCCTCGAGAATCTGTATAAGTCTCTCAGATTGCCCATCAGATTGAGGATGAAAAGCAGTACTGAAATTCAATTTAGTACCCATAGCACCCTGAAGAGCCTGCCAGAATCGAGAAGTAAAACGAGGATCTCTGTCAGATACAATACTCACAGGAACCCCATGCAGTCGGACTATCTCCTGAACATACAAAGATGCCAATTGAGACAATGAATATCCCATGGAAACAGACAAGAAGTGAGCTGATTTAGTCAACCTGTCCACTATAACCCAAACAGCATCACGGCCTCGTCTAGTACGTGGTAAACCAGTCACAAAATCCATAGTAATATGCTCCCATTTCCACTCTGGAATTTCCAATGGTTGCAACAAACCTGCTGGACGTTGATGTTCCACTTTTACTTGTTGACAAGTCAAACATTTAGAAACATACTCAGCAATTTCTCTTTTCATATTGTTCCACCAGAAAGGTTTCTTCAAGTCTTGGTACATTTTAGTACTTCCAGGATGAATAGTATACTTGGCTTTGTGAGCCTCTTCAAGAACTTTCTTCTTTATCTCAGGATCAATTGGAATACAAACTCGACCTCGGAAGGTAAGAATTCCCTCACTATTAAATAAAAATCTGGTTGCTTTCCTTCATTCATTCCACTAATGATTTTCTGCAATTCAGAATCAGTTACCTGAGCTTCTTTGATCTGTTGGAGTAAGTCTGAAGTAGCCTTTATATTAGCAAAGATAACTCCATGATTTGATTCACAAGGATTCCAATCACACAAATCTTCAAACATTTTCCATTTACGAATCATCAGGCAAGAAATATAAGTCTTTCTGCTTAGTGCATCTGCCACAACATTTGCTTTTCCTGGATGATAAAGGATAGTACAATCATGATCCTTCAATTTCTCCATCCATCTACGTTGCCTCATGTTAAGTTATTTTGAGAAAACAAGTACTTCAAGCTTTTATGATCAGTGAAAACCTCAAATTTGGTTCCATACAAGTAATGCCTCCATTTATGCAAAGCAAAAATAATCGCAGCCAACTCTAAATCATGGGTAGGATAATTCTTTTCATAAGGAGATAATTTTCGAGAAGCATAAGCTATTACCTTGCCATCTTTCATCAGAACATAACCCAATCCTTCTTTAGAAGCATCAGTATAAACCATGAAATGCTCAGAACCATTAGGCAAAGCCAAGACTGGAGCTGTAGTCAAACGCCTTTTCAACTCCTGAAAACTTGCTTCACATTTGTCATTCCACTCAAAAGAAATAGCTTTTCGAGTCATATTAGTCAATGGAGTAGCAATCTTGGAGAATCCCTCAATGAACCTCCGATAATAACTAGCCAAGCCCAAGAAACTACGGATTTCAGTCACTGTAGTTGGCCTTTTCCAGTTAACAACTGCTTCAACTTTGGAAGGATCTACTGCAATACCAGTAGCAGACACAACATGCCCCAAGAATGAAACCTCTTCTAACCAGAAAGCACATTTGCTGAATTTTGCAAATAGTTGTTTCTCACGAAGAACTTGTAATACCACTCTGAGATGTTGTTCATGCTCAGCCCGTGATTTAGAATATACAAGAATATCATCAATGAATACCACCACGAAACAATCAAGATATGGCTTGAAGATACGGTTCATCAAATCCATAAATACAGCTGGAGCATTTGTCAAACCAAATGGCATAACAATAAACTCATAATGCCCATACTTGGTACGGAAAGCTGTCTTTGGTATATCCTCAGATCTGATTTTCAACTGATGATAACCACTTCTCAAGTCAAGCTTCGAATACACTACTGAACCCTGAAGCTGATCAAACAAGTCATCAATATGAGGTAACGGATATTTGTTCTTGATAGTTACCTGATTAAGATCTCTGTAATCAATACACAATCGCAGAGTCCCATCTTTCTTTCTGACAAATAACACTGGTGCACCCCACGGTGATACACTAGGCCTAATGAAGCCCCTTTCAAGCAATTCCTCAAGCTGTGATTTTAACTCTTTCAACTCAGCTGGAGCCATTCTATAAGGTGCTTTAGAGATTGGTGCTGTACCTGGTAATAACTCGATACAGAACTCAAGCTCTCGATTAGGTGGCATGCTATACTCAGAAGAGAACACATCTGAAAATTCAGACACAACAGAAATATCCTCCATCTTGGGAACAGATAAACTCTGATCAAGCACACATGCGAGATACCCGGCACAACCACGAGATAAAAGTTTTCTAGCTTTTAAAGCAGAAATAACATGTATAGCACATAAAGGCCTATCACCTTCAAAGGTAAAATCAGGCAAACCAGGAATAGAAAAAGTTACTACTTTTCTATAACAATCAACAGATGCATGATGCACATATAGCCAATCCATGCCAAGAATCACGTCAAAGTCCCTTATAGGTACACGACTAGGTCAGCAAGAAGGGCATGATCACCCACAAGAACCTCACATTTCTTGTAAACCTCAGAAGTAAACATGCAATCTCCCATAGGGGAAGATACTTCTAGCACATAAGGCATAGAATCAGGAAGAACATGCAAATGCGACACAAAATGAGATGCCACATAAGAATGAGATGAGCCTGGATCTATCAAGACTCGCGCTCTCGTACTAGAAAGTAATATAATACCTCCTATGACCGCAGAAGACTCAGCTACACCCTGCTGATCTAAAGCAAACACTCGACCCTGAACTTTTGGTCGACCCCCACTATCTCTCTTGGAACCTGAGGCTGGTTGACTTGTACCCCCAACTTGATTTACTCTACTTTTAGGACAATTTCTAGCAAAGTGCCCCGCTTCACCACACACTATACACTTTCCTTGCTTTAGCCAACACTTGTCTTCAGAATGGCCTTCTTTCGAACAATAGCCACATACTCTCCTGGGACCTTGGACTGTTGTCCTCGAACCAGTTGATACACTACCTTTACTTTCAGTTGGCTGTCGGAATCGACGATCTTGGCGGCCAGATTTACCACCTTTAGAACCAGATCCCTGAGTTTTCTCTGATACACGACCAGTCATGGTTGTTCCCAACTTTACCTTGTGTTCTTCGATATCATTTTCAATGGTATAAGCCTTCTCCACTGCTTGCTGATAGCTAGAGAGCTGTGAGAAAGAAGTTGCTTCCTATACTCAGTCCTCAACCCTTTAACAAACTCTGTGCCTTATTAGCTTCATTTGGAACTAAGTGATCACAATACCTCGCCAATTCTGTGAACTTGGTTGAGTATTGCCCCACGGTCAGACTTCCCTGCTCCAGATTAAGAAATTCCATTTCCTTTCTATCTTGGACCACTGTTGGAATAAACTGTAACTTAAAAGCTTTCAGAAAATTTTCCCATGTCTGTGGTACACCTTCCAGTTCCCAGCTTTTACTCAACACTTGCCACCAATGTTCAGCGGCTTTCTCAAGTTTAAAGGTTGCAAAGGTTACCTTATCACCACCTGCACATCTCAAGGCTGTAAAGATCTTCTCAATACTTTCAATCCACTCCTCTGCCTTTTTAGCATCAAATTCCCCGTCAAAACTGCGAGGTTTCAGCTTCAAGAACCTTGTAAGGCGATTAGGATAATCCCAGTCAACATTATCAACCATTTCTTCTTGAGGAGTTATAGATCTCAGCTGATTACTACCACTTGTACCTCAGAACTCATTGTACCTGTAGGTAAACACTCAGCGTTATTAATAACACCCCAAGACTCACCCATACCTAGGCCATAGACCCTATCCAGACTTAGAGCAAACCAAGGTAGCTAACCGGGTAGCTAAACCAGGGTAGCTCTGATACCAACCTGACACGCCCCCAGGTCCTGGGATCCCCTAATAGAACCTCGAACCTGGAT